>FXXK01000426.1:536342-590757 GCA_900184695.1 Betula pendula
ATCATAACTGAATGGCCAAGGCCATTTAATAGCCAGCACTCCATATGTAAGGAGTCAACAAAGGATGGAGTGCATAAAACATGGGCCTTGATTAAAGGCTTTCTTCACTTGACTTTAACATTCAGCCACTCCTTCATCTGCAAGCTGAAATAGAAGACTTTTTGCATGTGTATTGATCGGATGACAATATCCCAAAGGCAGCAAAGTTTGACTTGATCAATTTAAGTCATAATTGCCAACAATATCGTCTAAACCTCAGACGTGACGGGTATGAAAATTCGGGGCCCTCTTGGTTGCGGCTCGATAGTTTCCCTGTTGGTTTTTGGTGTCTCTCATCATCTGCATCTGTATCTGACTCTGGGGATATTGATGGTGCTCCAAAATTTTGCAATTGGCATATGCTGGAAGCGGACTTTCGAGCATGCCCAAATACTTGTGGTGGTTTCATTGGGGATTCTGTTTGGATTGAACCCAAATGGATTGAGCCATCATTAGCCATTGCATGGAGTACCTAATAGCCCAAATATGTTTATGACGTATATATGGAGCTAGAATCAACTACTTTATGAATCCTAGCCTCTTTCATTTTTTTTTTCCAATTGAACTGGGAATTATTATATTACTGTTTGAGTTCCTATATATATATATATATATATATATATATATATATATTCTCGTTGAACAAGTTATAAACATATGTGGGATGGGTAACACCCTGACCATGGTTTTTTTCTTAATCTTTTTTCCTTCTTGGGGCCATTGAAATCATAACTTTTCAACATGGGTGACCTTATTGTTAAAGAGTTCAACACACGGCATGCACGATTGTTATCATGAATTAATTCGTTGAGCACGAATGGGATAAGAAACTATTTACCAAATGCCTTCTAAAGAAACAATAATTTTTTTAATAAAAAATAAAAAAATTGTAAGTGAAATTCCAAGCTTTCATTCAAAAAAAAAAAAAAAAAAAAATCTAATCATACAACTCTATGCAATTACAATATCACAAAGAACACCAGGATAATTTTCCATCTAAATTTCTTCTGCAAATTGTTGGAGAGCTACCTTCTAGTGATATTACTGCAATATTACTAAAGTAATACTGCATACCACACAAACATCTTTCAAGTTGTAAAGTTTTTTCTGATAATGGATTGCCTGCATGATTTTGTATTAAAGGAAATTCAAAACCATGATTTTCTGGCTATTTGGACAACAATAAAAATAAAAGCGAAGACTAACTTTTTTCCCCCAATGAAAGACTACTGTTTGTTTTCTCTTTAACTCCTATAGATATTTTCTTTTATTAATTAGCCAGGGAATCATTTCTCTAAGCCATAAATACTACCCTTATCATTAAGCATAAAACATGGACATAAGTCATAGGAGCATTCTCATTCGGCTCTTTATTTTTATCTTCAAAGTAAGAAGTAAAATCAGTTTTCCCTACTTTAGAGAGTCATTTTTTCTAAACACCTGCATCCGGCTCCCTACTTTAGGAATCCACTTTGACTTTTTCATTTAAATATTAATATTTTTAAAAAGGATAAAACAAATAAAATTAAAAAAATTAAAAAATATGATAGAGAAACTAATATTTTATTATAAAAAAGAAGAGTAGGGAGTGAAATGGCTCCCTACTAGTAGGGAGCCATTTCATGCTCCCTACTTTTTTCCTCAAAGTAAAGAGCCGGATGTGAGCAATAAAATGGTCAAAAATTCATTTTGGCTCCCTACTATAAGGATATCCCTATAGTAGGGAGCCGGATAAGAATGCTCTAATGAAACTAGGATCCCCTCAATTTTACTAACTATTTTATTGTACATATTAAATTTCATAGTATTTAATGGTGTATATATATATTGCTTACGTTGCCTGAAACTATACTAGCCCTAGTTCATGTACTAAGTACTAATGGTTTCCCACTTTAATTACGCCTCTACAATTGAGCTGATTTCGATTCCATCTTTGATTGCACTGTTTAAGTATAATGCATGCATTTTGAACAAAAAATTAATTAGTCTCTAAGACGTAAATTTAATGGTAGAATTGTAAAAAATTGGGTACTTTTCATTTCAAATAGGGTAAAATTGTCAAAAAGTGGATACTATTTATTTTAAATGACAATTCTACCATTAAGTTTATACTAACTAGATATTCTCAATTTCAAATCATTTTTATGTTTGTTTTTCATAAGCCAAAAAAGTTCTTTTTATAAAACCCCATTTCTCTCTTTAATTCGATCTCTCAGAGAAGTGCATACTACTAGGAATTAATGCTTTCCTAACATGAATAGAAAAAAAAAAAAAATTGCTTTCCTAACATGATGATTATAATGTATATTCAAAATTTCATTAATGTACCAAGTAAAAACATATGAAAAATATTAATATGCATAAAATTAAATTAAGCTGAATAGAATTAATAATGCTATCAAGTTCATAGACCAATTTAATACATGCACGCGTAAGACATGAAAGATGAAGTAAAATTTGGTATCCTTTAGTACCATGTATGCATAATATCTTCTGATCTAATTTTTGATTCATCAAGCTCTTTGCAATTTGCTAAGCATGGCTTTGTTTCATCTGATGATCCCTTGATGCTCTAGCTCATATTTAACTGCAAGCACATGTACTACGGTATTCTTTTCACATCAAATTATATGTCATTGCTCATAACCTATCTTGACAGAGCAACTGCGACGATTAATTATCGTTAAAAGTTATTTATGACAATTTTTAGACTTTTAATGACAATTGTATAAGGTGTCATCATTTCTCTTTATACATTATGTGGGCATTATCTCAATGCACTTTGGTACAACTTTGATTTCTCTAATAAGAAAACCAAAAGTAGCTGATTAAAAATCACATGAGATGCCTATTAAACCAATTGTTCAATGGCATTGATGCATGGGGATGCTCTTCTCATCCATAATAACAAGTATTTATAAAAATGTAGCGGGTAGAAGCACAACGATCAAAGTGGCGCAGCGGAAGCGTGGTGGGCCCATAACCCACAGGTCCCAGGATCGAAACCTGGCTTTGATATTCAAAGTTGCTTTCGCCCCCCTCTATTTTTTTACATTATTTTTGTACGCTCTTCCAAGCCTCGTTTTTGTACACAAACCCGCTGGGTGAAGTCACGTTTTCAAAAGAGAGAGCAGATATATAACGCTGAAACGACGAGGTTTTAGAATCCCACCTCTCTGTGGAATTCTCTGCCCCAAAATCGAACCCCACTCCCTCATGTCTTCGTCTTCAATCTCAGCCTCTCTCCGATTATTCACCACCAAATTCCCAAACCCTCTCCTTTCCCACAAAGCCTTCATATTTCCAAAACCCCATAGCCTTTCGTTTTTCAAACCCATCTCTTTTCAAAAACTCCCCAACACCCCATCATCACCATCATTAACAGCAGCAGCATCGGCATCAAGCTCTGTGCCTCTGCAACCCGTAGAAGAGCTCCCCCCAAAGCTCCAAGAAATCGTCAATCTCTTCCAGTCCGTACAAGAGCCCAAGGCCAAGTACGAGCAGCTCTTGTTCTACGGGAAAAACCTCAAGCCGCTTGGAACCCAGTTCAAGACGAAGGAGAACAAGGTCGAGGGATGTGTCTCGCAGGTCTGGGTCAGGGCCTTCTTGGATTCGGACAAGAACGTTGTCTTCGAGGCCGATTCGGACTCGGTCCTCACCAAGGGACTCGCAGCTTTGCTCGTCAATGGGCTCTCCGGTCGGCCCGTAGAGGAGGTTCTGCGGGTGTCGCCGGACTTCGCGATGCTTCTTGGGCTTCAGCAGAGTCTCACACCTTCGAGGAATAATGGGTTCTTGAATATGTTGAAGCTGATGCAGAAGAAGGCGCTTCAATTGGCTGTGGAAGCCGAAAAGGGCAAGCTTTCGATGTCAGAAAATGTCGATGGCCGTATTGAAAATGTGAACTTTGAATCGAATCCTGATGTGGGTGTTGAAGAAAACCCGGTGGGGATATCGGATTCGGTGTCCAAAATCAATGGCAGTGTTGAAAATGGGAACTTTGGATCGAATTCTAGTGCGAGTGTTGAAGAAAGCCCAGTTCAGCGTTCGAATTCGGGTGCTTTGGGGAGTAGGGGGATTAGAATTAAGGAGAAATTGGATAAAGAGCTTAGTCCTGTAGAATTAGAAGTGGAAGATATCTCTTATCAGCACGCGGGGCACGCAGGCGCTAGAGGAACTGATGGGGAGACGCATTTCAACGTGAAGATTGTGTCTAAGGAGTTCGAAGGGAAGAGTTTGGTTAAGAGGCATAGGCTTGTTTATGGTTTGTTGCAAGAGGAATTGCAGAGTGGACTACACGCATTGTCGATTGTGGCAAAGACACCATCTGAAGTTTAATGTAAGATGAACATGAAAGAGGTTCAACATTTTTTCTTATTTAATTGTAATCTCATCTCATAGGGTGTTTAGCGAAGGTGATTACTTAAATTATCAGAACATCGTATTACGGATAGTAATTGAAAATATGTTGTTAAAATTTGAGAGTTCGTGTCTTGGATCTTTGTGATGCATTTTTGAGTTATATACATATTGGCGAATCGTTGCAATGAAATAAACACACATTTGTGGGTTGTTAAGGCTCTCCGTTCAAGCTTTAATCTCCTTGTCACATAATACTATCCCACTTCCTTATGAATTTATCTTAATCTGGATCTTTTGGCTCAGCTTTATCCCAGTTTTGCTGCTACTCACTTAATTTTTTAAGCTCCCCTATTAACTTTTAGATACCATCATTGAACCTGCTTATAAATTAGTCCAGTTGTCTGCTTTAGCCAATCTTGGCCTCAGGTTGTTCTTGCGTTGACCCTTCCCCCATGGCAGGTAGCATGGATCTCTCTACAGGGATTTCTAGAATGATATCAACTATCAAGTGTGCTTTCTTTGTTATCTATGCATGGTATAAAGGTTGGGGTCTGAACTTGTTCCATAGGACATCTTTGCCAATGAACTTAAGATTTGCCTCTGTGACTGATAGGAGGAAATGATTGGTTATATTAGGTTTCGATGGATGTCAGGAGTCTGTGTTTAATAAGAATGGGAATGGAAGCGGGTAATTGCAGGAGATACATATATGATAAGAGAATTAGAATTTGTAGGAGATGGTAGTGATGGAAAAAGGGAACCTAGATAGGGGCCAGAACAGAATGGAAGTTGCCAGTGCCCATAAAGATGGTTCCTTGTGCGTCAGACTTGTTGGTGGATGGGCTTGTCTTTTGGAATGGTGCCATCATGATGTTCTAAATCACGACCTAATCTTTTTTAATAGGTGTCATCTAATATTGGAAGCTGAAGGTAATATAGTGATAAATTTGGAATTTAGGATTGACATTTGCGAATGTTCAGATTATAAGAGTAAGCGAAAAGAATCGGATACAGTCTTGGGATCTCCGTTAGTGCATTGTTATCATGATTTTCTTTTAATTAAGTGTTTTCTCTTGTCTACTTCCTGTATACTTGAGTGTGCTTTTTGTTTTTTATAATATCTCTATTACTTATAAAAAATAAAAATAAAAAAGTAGTGGAAAAATAAACTAGGGAGTTTTTTCTAAAAATAAAAATAAACTGGCTCTAATTTGTAGAGATTTGAATACGTATACTGTTCCAATTATTACTTATCTAGTGCTAAATCCACAGCAAAATCTAATTATGAAGTTTGTAATAAGCTTTGTCAGTTTAAAATAAGAATGTGTTGAGTTTCAAGTCACCATTTGGAAATACTAAGAGAAGTGTTAGTTGATTATTAGCTGACCTCTTTGAACACTGAGACCAAGTCACCATTTCAAGCCTATCATACAACTCTTTTATGTAGGCTAGGAGTAGCATAGAGTTGGGAGGGCAGCTCCCCTTCAGCGTTTCATGCCCGAAGATATCTGAAGCCAATTGTCCATTTTAATTTTCTTTGGATAAATTGCATATTGTTTAAGTTCTGATTGCTGCCCTTATACTGTCCTTTAATCAAAGTTCATCTATTACTTTTTTGTTGTAAGTAGGATGTTTGATGGGCTTGAGGGTGTTCAGATTCAATGAACCATGTAATCTTGTTAATACAACAATCTTGCATTTCACAGTAATGCTTTATAGTAAACTGTTATATTGATGTTGCAGTAAAAATCACTCAAAAAAAAAAGAAAGAAAGAAAGTATTTAGTATCTCAATTGTATAACAGTTATGTAACCGCCTACTAAATATCATTACTCTATTATAAAAGTGATTTTTTGGCGAATCTTTAGGACCGATTTTGGAGATACGACTGCTACCTTTAAAGACTTTAAACCCCGCCATGCTTTCAGATGAATTAGACTAAAAGATTAATTATTATATGGATAGTGTTTGAATAAAGTGTGACCATGATGAGAGATAAAGGAAAAGCAAAAGGAGATAATGAGGACAATCCTAATTGATTCTCCACAGATCGCTTCTAGCCTTTTTTCTGCAAGTTGTGCTCTAGTACGTAAACCTTCAAAAAAATTTCAATATAACCCATAAAGTGAGTGCTAAAATTGCAGATAACAACTCCTTTCAGCTGTCTATTTAGAAGGTTGGTTCTAACATGCTTCCATTCACACTCACAGGTCTACGGCTATAATTACAACATGGTGAATTCCTTAAAGTTAGATACCTTGTTTATCGAGGACCACCAACCTAATCAAAAACAATAATTTTACATGAAATGAGAACCACTGCCTCCGGGGGGGTAGATTCTCACATCTCTTATAAGAATTTCATTTTTTTTTTGGTTGACTAGAAAATTGTTGCATACGTACTATAGATTGTATACCAAAATTCCTACTTAGATCTCAATTCAAACAGAAGGGGGAAGAAGCCCAGGAAAAAAATGAAAAAAGAACAAAAACAAAAACAGAGTAGGAAGAAAGTAGACCAGAATTATGTTTTGTATCTTCATCGCTTTGTTCTGCAGCTTCGGGCAAGTAAAACGCCGGTTGGCGGACCAGTCATCTCTACTTGACATCTGCTATGCAACCAGAAAGAATAATGAATCAGACCAAGCGTGGCTTTCACTTTGTAAGTTCCTCTTACGCTGTAGCTGACCTTGTTACTCTGAACCTGCTTTTGAAGTTCCACTGCATGATTCTGGGGCAAAAACACTAAGCTGGATATGAAGTGAACTGTTTCCAACCTCGTTTCGCCGTGTCTTTGAGTGAAAGGCTGAACAGTTTGAGTTGCTATGAGCTTGTCAGAAAAGAAAAGCTCTATATCCAAATACTCAAACCTTACATCGATTTTCCGATTTGGATTGGAGAAATTTGCAAGGAAAGTAAAGTCCCCATTGAAATACTCTGGTGAGTCGAAATAGATAGCGTTGAGGTTTGCGTTAGGAATGTCAAAAGACGGGTTTCGTGGTTTAATGGCAACAAAGATGATCAAAGTTGCTACACCGAAGAAGATGAGAATAAGGCTAAATATGAGACACAGAATCGAAGTACACCATATAAGTGGGTTGGTACGGCGAGGGTGAGGTTTGAGGAATCTTGGTTTGTTTATTGATATTTTCTCGCCTGGATTTGGCTTATTTGGTGCTCGGTTTTGTTGATTCACGGCTTGCTTTGATATCACAATTTGGTCGAGAGATATTGAAGTTGTTTGCTTTCGGGGTGGGGGTGGCGTTGGAGGTGGATGTTGAGGTGGAGGTGGAGGTGGAGGTCGAAGGGAAAGCATCTTTGGCGAAAGTGTTTTGAAGAAAAACCACTATACTAAGTAATGAAGAAGAAAGATGGGAAGAGGATTGGCTCTTTAAATAAAGATCAAATACCTTTTGATTATGTTAATTTAATCATTGATTTGTTTGGTAAAACTTTTTCTTTTTCCATTATGTTCGGACAGAAATTTCATCTAAAATCTTTATAATACTGTGATACGTCTATTGAGCAGATGAGAAGAATATGACTTTTAAACTTTTCATATGCTAAGAAAAAATACATAGTAAATTTATAAACTATTAGAAAATTTTTTCAACCAAGTTTTGGAGCAAATTTGAAGTCAATTTATTTTTTCTTTTTAAAGAAAAACATTAACAAACAATTTAAAATACAAAATACTTAAAATTATTTATACATTTATATTGCTTCGAAACATTTATTTATTTTTTATTTAAAAGAAAAAACAGAAAAATAATCTAAAAAAACAAAAACATTAACAAATGGATCCGAATCTATTGTAACTAAAACAAATCATAATTGTTGACGTGACACATAACACCACAACAGACATGTACATGTGATTCACTTTGATGTACAATGTAATGCAGATGAGAGATTCAAAATTTGATTTTGATGCTAAACAAAAGAGGAAGTGGATTAAAAGAAGGTAAAGTGGAATAAAGATGCTTTTGATGGAGGCGTAGTGGGACCAATGTGCTTGTTTTTGATATTGGGAAAAGGAGCTAAAGTTGGTGCCCGGTTTGAATATTGGCTTTGGAAACTGCTGCTCCGAGAAAGTCCTAAAGGAAGTGTTGCCCTGCCAAGGGCTCTACTTCTTTACTCCTATTTTCTTAATTGATTTAGAATAGTCAAATGGTATAAAGGTATTGCACGGTTCAGTTAAATCAATGGCTTGGATCTATTGTATGTTGATCGTACCTTATTGCAGGTTAATTGTATTGACCTTAAAGCATTAGCATTAGACCAATCAAATGCTTTTCTTATTTCTTTTTTTTTTTTTAGACAAAATTTGGCTAGAACCCTTAAAAATCTTCTCATATTAATTGGACTCAACAGTGCTACATTGTTTTTTAATTATAATTTTTTTTTTTTTTAACAATATAGAAGAAAAGTCTACAAGGGGAAGGGAGGAGGAGATGTTTCTAGTTCTAAGCTTTATGGAGGAAACTGGAAAGGAGTCCGTCAGAATGCTTCCAAAATTTGGTACTCCTGCTAATTTTTTACGCAGACAAGCTACTGAAGGATTTGAGCCCTAATGTTAAAAAGGATTGGGTTGATATGCTAGTCAGCTTCTACGCTTGGGGCAGCTCATTCCCCGTGATAATAAAAATTATCATTAAATGAAATAATAAATAAAAGTACATGTAAGATATAATGCTAATTTTTATTGTCATATAAATAAATATGTGGAAGTAAACACATGAAAATATATATAGCCTTTTTTTAACAGTAAAGATAAATACTTATCTATCTTTTGTCCTTTTTTTTTTTTTTTCCTTTTCTTTCTTCAGGTGTAGTAATAAACCTTTGATTTTTAGGCCAAAAAAAACAAAGAAAAAATAGACCACATGCATTTTTCAACGGTAAATGACTTTGTTATTTGGCGTGAGCATGTGTTCATATCATGTTCCTCGAGTTTCTCAAAGGAGCGACGACGCCAAACCAATAATGTATGGGTGGAAACTATTACTTAGAGGGGAAGCAAAGCGAAATTGTGAATCATATGAGAAGTGTGCATTTACGAAGATGTATCCTAAATTCTCAAATGTAGATATTCTTTATTAAATTAAAAAGAAAAAAAAAAAAGCGAAAAGGACTGATTGTGATTGGGGCCTAACGATAACTCTTTCAGGCCTATCAGCGCATGACTTGGACGTTTTCAGCACATAAATTTATATTTAGAATTTGACAAGTTTTTAGCACATAAATTTCTGATCTTCAATATCAGGCCACACCAAACCGATCTGCATGGGCTTCACCTGATTAATTCCCATATCTATTGGAGTTGTTTTTGCCTTCATCAAGATATATAGTTCCTTGTGCCTTATTTATGATTACTGCAGCAATAGAAAATGAAGGTTTAATGGCCACATTAAAGTTAGCTTTAAGATTACTGAGGACCCAACATTCTTCTGAGGGATTGTGCTTTGACTAAGCTTTCTTAAGCTTTCTTAATCATATGTGCTTTGACAATGAACATATGATTAAGTAAGTTGTCTTGTATATATATGTGTATTGATTTTCTATCTTAAAATTTTTATCCCTTTATGAACAATAATCTTTGATATGGAAATTTCATGTGTTGGCAATTAAGTCATTATAGTTCTTGCACATTTGATACATTGAAGTAATGCCATAAATGGGATGTTTTTAACAACCCGTTAAAACTTATTCAGATGAATCTCATTTGTACAAGAAGGGGAAATTGTAATAGACTTTGGTGTCGTTTTGGAACGAATTAATAAGAAATTGAAAGCCTCCATTTTGGTTTTCTGAATATAATCACTGTGTGATGAGGACCTTTTGTCATGGGTGTTAATTTGGAGTACTCCTCTTGATGTAGAGATATGTAGCTTTTTGAATTACAATGTAAAGCCATGGCCTTTAGAAAGTATTATTGCGGAAAATACTTATGAATCCATGTCGAAATGGGAGAGTAGTGCTATTCTAAAAGTCCGTCATTGAACATCTATTGATGTGCATGATGCGGCGGATAATGTTAAGGAAGAATGCTAGGCTTACAAAATATTTTATATAAAAAATTCTTACAAAGTGATATGGCACAACATGATTGAATTTGAGATGAATTTAAAATTTGAGAAATCCAATCATATTGTGCCACATCACTTTGTAAAAAAAAATTTTTAAAATATTTTGTAAACCTATCATTTCTCAATGTTAAAATATGAGTACAGTTGTTGCGTAAGAGTTCTTTTATAATTGCGCGCTTCATCATGCTTATGTCCAAGAGCTTTCTATATATATATATATATATATACTAGTTTGGATGGCACATGCAAGGCATGTGCTTAATTCACGGTACAAGATTATGATATAGTTTGTAATGCTATATATAATTGGATCATAATATTAACGGTCTGTGTGGGTTTGGGATTTTAAAATATATGATTTGAATTAAGTACATGTTTTATAAATGACAACATTGGGAAGTCAAATTTGTGGGTGTCAAATAAAAACACAGAAATTATGACAAAGTCATATTACTTCCTTAGTTCCTTGTTCCCCCAAGTAAAGACATCCTGTAAAAACAAAAACAAAAAACAAAACAAAACAAAAATCACATAAATAAAAAATTTATAAGACAAATAAAACATACACAGTTTACAATTAAAAATGTGTTTTTTAAGATGTGTAAAGTAACTAATACTTGACATATATCAAATGCCCATGAATGGTAATCTTCATCTAAATTAGATTAAAAAGTCTTCATGACTTTCTACCTTGGTGATATAGCTTGGTCTCCATCTCTCAAAGTTTTTAAGGAATTAGTTTTTGTTTTCATACTTTCTACTTTGGCTTCCTTTTGATATTCCTATAATATTTTCCTTGGATTTGGTGGAATTTTTCTTGATTAATTGTCAGAATCTTTCTTGTTTATAAATTTTTATTTTGATCACCATAATGAATACAATTAATTGTTTTCCTATATGAGTACAATTAAATGGCACGAGATGGATATAACACAACATATCTTATAATAGAATAAAAATATCTTGAGCCAATAATAATAACACAAAACATAAAAACAATTGATAGAGAATTAGATATAAAAATATAAGTAATAATCAATTGAGAATAAAGATGAATCTTTTTTTTCCTTACCAATGAGGCAAATAGAAATATTCATTAAACCGAAACAAAAGAAAAAAGAAAAAAAAACTAGAAACCAATAAATGATCATGGCACTACACCAATTAACAAAAATAAAAAAGAATCCAGGAGAGACAATTAGAGAATATTGTAACAAAGGCACGAAAAATCGCCTATAGCTAAAATTTCAGGATGAAGAGAAAAAAAAAAAGAGAGATGAACCATGGTATATGAAGAAGATAAAGAAATACTGTATGAAAGCATACACTGATATAGCATCTATATGTACCTCAAAAACTCAATCATATTCTCAATGTAAAGAAATGAATTAAATGATGGAAAAGACTAAGGGTAGTAATTTAACTTTTGGACACTCACAAACATCACAATCCAACAATAAGGGCATGAGTTGCAACACATGGAAACTCTATAAAACTATAGGTTCAAAAGCATGTAAATAATGTTAAAATTAAAAGTGCATCTATGTAATGCTAATCTAGCTACCTTGGGTATGAAAGCCATTCTCTACAAAGAATTTTTTTTTTCCCCTAAATTTTATTCTAAGAACAATGAATACATCGATCAAAACTAAGACACAAAAATGTGACCATATATGAGTGAAAATAAAACACAAAAAAAAATAAAATAAAACAATAAAAAAATTCGTTGGTATCTAGCTCAAATAGGATAACAAGTAATAAGATTATAAGCTAAAGTAAATAGATAACTGTTACAAAAACAACCTTACTAGAGAACAATATTGATTTGTCGGAGTAAATATATGCCACATAGAACTCTCGTGAAGAAGCATATGAAACTGAATATGAGATTCTCAAAAACATAGAATTTATGAATTTTGTTATCCACAACAATTGGAGTCGTCTAGGCTGGTACTGCAAAAGTAACATCAAATTAATATGAAAAGTATAGAAACAATAAGTATTGTAATGGTTTTACACACTTTATTCTATTGATTTCATGGTGTATATATACACAATTGGAGTAGTGATTTACAAGGGAAAATATAATGGTCATAAACCGTGATTTGCTTGATTGAAATATTGTAGCCGTTAGAGTTGATGCTCTTGCCTTCTTGAAGTGGACTAGCCGTTTGTATTGATTTGGTTTCCTTGTTGTGGAGTGCTAGCCGTTGGGTATTGATGGAGTAACTTTGGTTGCCTTGTGTAGATGGTATTTGTGGCGTGAGTTTCCTTTGGAAGAGTGTTGACGTGTTGGTTGATTTCTTGTTCATTACGCCCCTGCAAGTGAGACACGTGGCAAACGACGTTGAGCTTGGTGCGCATGAAGGAGAAGTGAGATGAGGCAGTGGGCTTGGTGAAGATGTTAGCCAAGTTGTCTTTGCTAGAGATAAAGCGGACCACCAGGGTTTTAGAGGCGATCTTGTCATGAACGAAGTGAAAGTCAATCTCGATATGCTTGGTACGGGCATGGAAGACAGGATTGGTTGAGAGGTACGTGGCACCAAGGTTGTCACACCATAGGGTGGGTGGTGTGGGGAGAAAGATACCAAGGTCGTGAAGCATGGATTGAAGCCATATCAATTCGGCAACAGTGGTAGCAAGGGCGTGGTATTTATATTCAGTGCTGGAGTGGGCAACTGTGCGTTGTTTGCGAGAAGACCAAGAAATGAGATTGGGACCGAGAAAGACACAAAATCCACCAGTGGATTTGAGATCATCGGGACATCCAACCCAATCAGCATTGGAGTAGGCTTGTAAAGTGCGAGAGGGAGAGCGACAAAGGAGCAAGCCATAGGAGATAATTGCCTTGAGATACCGGGAGGATACGTTTGACAGCCTGCATGTGGAGAGAGGTTGGCCGATGCATGAATTGAGCGACTTTGTTGACAGCGAAGGATATGTCGGGGCGAGTAAATGACAAATATTGCAAGGCGCCGACAAGGCTACAGTAGGGAGAGGGATTAGATACCGGATCACCGGATAGGAGTGTAAGGGCATTGCCGTGGACAAGGGAGTCTTGACTGTTGGGCATCAGACATGTTGCTCTTGCGGAGAAGATCAAGGATGTACTTGTGTTGTGAGAGAATGAGCCCATTTTGCGTGGTAGTTGCTTCCATGCCGAGGAAGAAGTGAAGAGGGCCTAAGTCTTTGATGGCAAAGTCTGCTCGAAGAGACTGGAGTAATGAGTCCGTCCTGTGAGGGAGAGACCTGGTAATCAGGATGTCATCAACATATATGAGGACATAGGTAGTCTCATGAGGAGAGCGACGAATGAACAATGAGGTGTCAGAGCAAGAGCCGATAAAGCCGAGTTCCAAAAGGCGATCACTAAGGCGAGAGTACCAGGCGCGAGGGGCTTGTTTGAGCCTGTAGAACACTTTGTGGAGCTTGCAGACATGATGAGGTAACTGAGGATGGATGAAGCTAGGTGGTAGGGCCATGTAGACATCTTCGGAGAGCCATCCATGAAGAAAAGCATTCTAAACATCAATTTGACGAATGGGTCAGCCAGAGGAGATGGCAAGTGAGAGGACCAGTCGAATGGTGGTTGGCTTGACGACAGGACTGTATGTTTTGCCAAAGTCAATGCCAGGTTGTTGATAGAACCCTTTGGCGACGAGGCGGGCTTTGTGGTGATCAAGAGAGCCATCGGCTTTGCGCTTGAGGCGGAAAACCCATTTGCAGCTGACAATGTTCATGGCAAATGTGGGAGGAACTAGGGTTCAGGTGCCATTGTGAAGAAGTGCATCAAATTCAGAGTTCATGGCAGCACACCAGGCCGGATGCTTGGAGGCAATTGAGTGACGTGTGGGTTTGATGTCATCGGGACCGGAGGCGGCGAGGAGCGCTTTGGGAAGCGGATAGCAGACTAGGCCGTCAGGGAGAGCCTTGGGCTTGAAAATATTGTTCTTTGAGCGGGTTTGGATGACATGCGATAGAGGAGGCACGACAGGTGAGCTGTAGGGAGCTTCGGGGGGTACTTGCAAAGTGTTAGAACAAACAGAATTAGTAGGTGTTGGGGATGTAATGGGAGAGGGGGGTGCACCAGGTGGTGCTGGGAGCTCAGGGGAGTAGGGTAAATTGTCGTGACGCGGGGAAGATGTGCGATGTGGGAGGTGTAGGGGGGCTCTAGGAGAGGGGGATAGAGAGTGATGTGGGAGGGGGAAGAGACACAATGGGAAGAATATGTGAAGGAAAAAGGAAAAATGGACTCGTCAAAGATGACATTGCGAGAGATGTAGATCTGTTTAGTGGACGGGTGGAGGCACTTGTAGCCACGATGAGATGGAGTATAGCCTAGGAAGATGCAAGTGTCAGAACGAAAATCGAGTTTATGCTTGTTGTATGGCCGGAGATGAGGCCAACAAGCACACCCAAATACGTGCATGAAGTTGTAGTTGGTTCGGAGTTTGAATAGTTTAAAAAATGGGGAAACATTGTTGAGGACAGGTGTGGGTAGGAGTGTACAAGCGGGGCGGTTATTAACTGCTTATAACCGGATAACCAGAAATAACCGGATTACCGGATAACCGGACAAACCGGAAAAATAAAAAATAACCGCAACCGAATAATCGGATAACCGGCTAGGCCGGTTGCGGTTGCGGTTATTAATTTTAGAAAACCGGTTATTAACCGGATAACCGGTATAACCGGTATTGAAACCGGTTATTAGCAACTGCAATCGGGACCTCAGTTGCGGTTGCGGTTACTTAAAATCAAATAACCGAGTACCCCGGTTGCGGTTGCGGTTGCGGTTACTTAAAATCAAATAACCGGGTACTCCGGTTACGGTTGCGGTTATTGCCCAATAACCGCAACCACAACCAGTTGTACACCCTAGGTGTGGGTAGGCGATTAATGAGGTAATAGGCGGTCGCAAAGGCCTCAACCCAATATTGGAGGGGGGCAGAGCAGTGGGCCAAGAGAATGAGGCCCATTTCGACAATATGGTGGTGTTTGCGTTCCACAGACCCATTTTGTTGATGGGTGTGGGGGCATGTAATGCGATGTCGAATGCCATGGGAGGCAAAGAGGTGGTGTACTTTTGATATTCACAACTGCCATCCGTTTGGATAGCTTTGATTTTATGGTCAAATAGACATTCAACATATGCCTGAAACTTAGGAAAAATAGAGAACACATCAGATTTGCATGCAATGGGATAAAACCATGTAAATTTACTATAATGATCAACAAAAATAACATAAAACCGACGCCATTATTTGATAAAATAGGGGATGGTCCCCAAACATCAGAGAACACTAATTCAAGTGGAACATTTGATTTATTTTCAGAAAGAAAATGGAAGCTGGTGGCTCTTGCCACGATGGCAAGCAAGGCAAATAGCAAGCTTCTTATTGGAAGAAACTGGAAGTTGAAAATGAGATAGGATATGGCGGACAATGCGATCAGCATGATGACCAAGACCGGTGTGCCAATCAACAAAGGAGGTGCGGTCGCTGGAGAAGGCGCTAGGTGGTGCAGTGGTGGGAGAGAACCAATGATATAATCCATGTCTACTTAGGCTGCGGTGTAGGATTTTCCCGGACATACGATCCTTGACAAAAAAAATAAGACTGGTGAAATTCCATATAAACATTATTATCAGAAGTAAATTTTTGAACAAAAAGTAAATTTTTGGTAATTTTAGGAACATGTAAAATATGACGTAAAATAAAATTAGGAGAGAGTGTAAAGGTGCCGATATTTTTTATGGCAATGCGGGTACCATTGCCCGCTTAGATATCATCATGACCATCATAAGCTTTAGAGTGAAGATTCAAATTGTTGAGATCGGAAGTGGTATGGTGAGTGGCACCGATGTTCGGGTACGAATTAAGGTCACGAGAGTGAGGTGGGGCGGCGGTATAAGCAGTGAGATTTGGCCTGTCAGCTTGGTAGGCTTGATCGAATCGATGATAGCAGGCCATAACAATGTGGCCCATTTTGCCACAAACTTGGCAGGGGGAGCGTGGGTTGGAGTGTGGCCTATTGCTACTGGAAGACCCATAGGGGCTGGAAGACCTGTGTTGGGTAGAAAACCGGCACAGTCCATGATGTGGAGAGGACCCATGAGAGGGGTTGTGGGTCTGTTGACCACGCCACTGGGTCTGAAATTGCTGTGAGAGGGCTGAGACCGAGAGGAGCCACGATGCCATCCTCTGCCTCGGTAGTGGCTTTAGCCGCGGGAGACATAGTTGGCGGTGATCACTGGGTCGGACTGATGGTGGTGCTCGAGCCGCATTTCGTGGGCGAGCAAGTGTCCAAGCAAATCATCCATGGTGAGAGGCTTAAGCCGTGTAGTCACGGAGGTGACGAGTTGGTCATATTCAGGACCCAATCCAACGAGAAGGTAGGAGGTGAATTCGTAGTCGTTCAACGACTGATTGGCGGCAGCAAGAGTGGCGGAGATGTGCTTGAGCTGTTGAAAGTAATCAGTGATGGAGGAGTTGTTCTTCTTTGCGGTGGCTAATTGGTAGTGAAGGCTCATGGTCTGAGCTCGGATGGCAGAGGTGAAGGTGCGATCCAGAGCACTCCAAAGCTCTTGGGCGGTGCGGCAATGGAGAACTTGAGCTAGCAATTCTTTAGATATGGAGGATAGGAGCATGCTGAGAATTAGTTGGTCTTGGCGATACCATCTGAGAGTGTCGGGGTTGGTGGAGAGGGTGAATGTGCCATCAGGTACAGTGGATGTTTGAGGGGGTGGGGTATTGGTTCCATCAACGAAGCCGTAGAGATCCTGACCTCGGAGGAAGGGTTCAAGTTGGTGTTGGTCTTGGTGAGTTTGGAAATAGATTGGGCAAAGCTTGAGAGAGCCGCCGGTGAAAGGTTTTGGGTAGGGAGAATCAGATTTGAGTTTGGGTTGATCTCGGGAGAGGTATGGTTGGTGGTGTTTGGGTTGGTTTTGGGAGAGGTAGTGTTGGTGTCGGTGGAGGCAGGGGAAGCCATTTGGGTGCAGAACAAGTGTTTGTGAAAAAATTGCAAAGAAGGCAGTGGGTGCAGAAAAAAAAGACGACACAGGTTGCTCGTTAATGCTCTAATACCATATAGAAACAGTAAGTATTGTAATGGTTTTGCACACTTTATTCTATTGATTTCATGGTGTATATATACACAATTGGAGTAGTGATTTACAAGGGAAAATATAATGGTCATAAACCGTGATTTGCTTGATTGAAATATTGTAGCCGTTAGAGTTGATGCTCTTGCCTTCTTGAAGTGGACTAGCCATTTGTATTGATTTGGTTTCCTTGTTGAGGAGTGCTAGCCGCTGGGTATTGATGGAGTAGCTTTGGTTGCCTTATGGAGATGGTATTTGTGACGTGACTTTCCTTTGGAGGAGTGTTGACGTGTTGGCTGATTTCTTGTTCATTAAAAACAACGTAGGGATGGAAGGAATCTTACTGTTGATTAAGATTTAAGTTCCATTCTCAGTAATAGGTGGACTACTCGTCCAGCCATTGCATTAAATGTTTCTTCCAATCAACTCACCCTACACACAAAAAAAAGAAAAGAAAAAAGAGGGGAGCAAATGCAAAGAAATGAAAAATAAACATAAGCTTCACATATTTAGAAGTACTACCCTTGGATAAGGGAGGATAACAGCAAAAAACAGAGTTAACAAGCAAACCCAATAAAAGTGCAAATCATTCAGCACATCTCCTCAGAAGGAGAAACAACAAAAACAAGCCCTGTTAAACAAAGTGTTTCAAGAAAATGATAGTATTAAATAGAAAATTAATTTAATTATTAAGTACCAAGAAAACAGGTCAGTGACTTCCTTGTAATTGATTCTAATTTTAAACACATAAAAAATCCCAAAACATATAAACACACAAGCATACACAGCAAGAGAGGGAGTGCAAAGAGTAAATGAGGAAACTGTTTATAATTTATTAAAGAATAGAGAGGACAATAACTTTGTTATGATATTTGTAGTTGTCCAGCACACAATAACTTTGTTAAATTGAAGGGTATTCCATGTATTGATCAAAATATCATTTTTTTTCTTTAATTGTTTATATATGCTCCCCACAAGCATTGGATGGTTTCAAGGAGCATGTTTAATTCATTAAAATAGAAAAGTAGTGAGTCAAGAGATACAACATTTTGGAACCACAATACCAACAATCTATACATGTGACTCATTATAAACATTTTCAGATTGTGAAACATTCTATATAAGGAAATCATTCTCGCCAAATCAAAGTAAAGTTGTAGAAAATATTTCAAAAGTAAACCGAACTACTCTCTTCAAGTCGACCCCAAAACACTATCACCAAATAAATCAATGCAACCAAGATCTTCTTTAAATGAATGAAAGCTCAAAAGCAGATATTTTTCCTCCTAGACAAAAATGCTTCAGTTAAAAAAAAAAATTTTTCTTTTTTCTATTAATATCGAATGCCTAATCAAATTTAAGACATGGATTAAAACCTCCACACTACTAATGTAGCATTGATTTCTCAAAATAAAAAACACATATTAGGAATGACATAAAAAAAATAAAACATAATTGATGCGAGATAATTAAGCTTCGAATTATTTTGGAATTTATAATGATATAAAAGTATAAATCCAAAGCTAAACATGGAAAAAAAAAAAATAACAATGAAAATTAGAAAACAAAAAAAGCATAAATAGAAATGCCAAGTATAGGACTTCCTGAAATTTATACAAGAGAAGAAGTGAAGTAACCTACTCTCTGATATCATCACTGGCATAGCTAAGAAGTTGTAGAAACATTGGGAAATCAGCATGCTCAATTACCACTCATGTATGCTCCAATGTTCTAGATGGAACATTGGTCAAAGCCCTTGCAGCTTCAAACTCCACACAAAAGCAAAGTTAGTCTCGATGTTATATTAACATCTCTTACCAACAATTTTCCTTGCATAGAAACTTCAAGCTATAAGGAATCCCTACTTGCAATTGAGGCATATCATTCCTTCCCAAAACTCCACAAACCAAGGAATTACACTCGCTTTGATTATCTCATCAATTGGACAAAAATAAAGAAATACATATCAACAATTAACAATATTCAGGGGATATTACCTTAAAAAAAATGTTTTGGGAATTTCATCCGTACCTATTGATAATAACTTTCTAAATTGAGTAATGGCTTCCAACTATAAAGCAAGATAATCAAACCATACTCTTTGTACCATCAAATAAATACTTTCTAGCTGTTAAAAAATAGTATACACAACTAAACACATAAAATCAAACATCAAAGCCAAATTATCAAAACAAATAACACTAAATAGAACATTGAAACTTCCGTTTCTAAATAGATCTCATCAATGAGACATTACAGCTCACCATCTATAAGATAATTCTGATAATTAATGAACATATATTAAAGGTTTATATGATTAAATACTTATCAAACTTAGATTTAAGCTACTCTTGTTTTGGGTGGTCCAAAACATTAAAATACCTAAGATTCAAAACTTGTTTTTGCAATAAATTTTTCTTTTTGACAAATTATTATTCATAAAACCAACCACATGGAAATAATGTAGGAATTCAACTTCAGGATGGAGATAGCAAATACAAAATCAAATAGAAATAACAAATACAAATTCAAATATCTTTCTATCCTACTCTCAACACAAAGTGTGTAAGAGAAACATTTAGTCAAACACCTATAGTTCATTACCTTGTAAAAACTACTTTCATGCATAATCAAAAAGCAAAATCTTGCTTAGCCCACTCTCCATTCACACGGTTCTCAATCTATAATTAGTGGGTATAACAAAACTAAAAAGAAAAGGTAGAGATTTTACCTTACTACAACATTATTTTCGTAAACTTCACCACATTCTTCTTCTTCTTCTCGGTCTGCTCTCTCTCTCTCTCTCTCGGACCCGCTCTCTCTCTTTCTCTGGTGTGCAACAGGCGGAAGGAGGAGAAGACGAGGGGAAATGGGGTGCGTGTGATCAAAAAGAGAGAAAGAGGAAACAAAATGCGTGATTTGTGGATGCAGTTAGTAGAAAAAATTGTCATTCAGTATGGTCGGTGTCAGAGAAGAGAAAATTGAGAGTAATTTTGAGAGAAAATTTTGAAGAAATCAAAAGCCGTTTTCTATTTTTTTTTTCCTGTCGAAGAACAAGGAAGAACATTACTGTAAGAAGAGGAAGGAAAGAGGGCAAAATACCGTAAAAGCCAATAAAATACCTATCTATGTGAAAACCAATAAGGGCAAAACGGTAAACTCGTGCGGTACAAAAAATACTACATTATTTTACCCTAAAACTGTTCTAGAAGGCCTACCAAAAGACCAAAAAAAAGAAATAATTATTAAAGTAATGAAGGGTAAAAGAGTCATTTACGGGGGACAACAAAGTACTACATTAAAAGACCTATGAAATGACAAAAAAACATATGAAAAATTCCTTATTTCCAGCAAAACATTTTGAGTGAGTATATAAATCAAGGGCAAAACCGTCATTTACTATCAAATAAAAAATTTTACTATTTAAACCGGGATAGGTTCTTTTTATATATAGAACATATATATTTTTTTTTTCTATTCAGGAGGGGGGAAGGGGAAATTTTTTTTTATTATTTCATTACGACGATCTAATACTATATGTTCGTTTAGATTTGTGGTTTCAAAACATGCGATTAGAGAATATAATTTTAATAAACGCAGTTAAACGTTTGGTAAAAATTTTGATTTGACCTTTGAAATCACAGTTTAGTATGTGTGTTTTATTTTATTTTTAAAAAAACGCACGCCATTGCCTACGATTTGAAAACGTCTTTTTTTTTTTAACGTTTTCAAACTGCAATTTTTTTAAAACGCATTCTGAAATGATATATTTTCCGCAATTTTGTTTAAAATCACAGATTTAGACTACGAAATCACATAGCCAAACGGACTCTATGTTTTAATTGCATAATCTAGTACCTACAGGATGCATAGATCTTTTGAATGGCTTCTTCAGGAATACAAGAGGCATGCCACAAAACTGCAGACAGGAATATCCAGGAAATTGCTTCACAGAACTATTCGGCATTGGTACTTGAGTGTGAGTCTGTTGATTTCAAGAAAGAAGACTACCCAGGTTATAACAATAAGAGAGGGGTTGGCTTGAGATGTGATAATTAAACTCATAATTATAAACCCTTCCCTTTGGGAGAGTGCAGCATCCTTTAATAAATTCAGACTCTCCTTTAAAATTAATGTGACAGTACATAAATGGTGAAATAATTAAGAGTATATGATTGACAAATCAGTTACTAATTAATTAAGTTGACTAATCAAATTTTAGTCTTAATTATTTTAATAATTATGGATTGTAGCATCAATTTGTATGAAAATTGCAGTAAAAGCTGTAGTACTCTAAACAGTTTCCTTCATTACAAGTACTCTATGGACAGAAATTAGAAAAAGAACAAAAAAAATACAAACAGCTTGAACTACCACTGATTTATTCATAGGGGGACGTGGAAGTACTTATATATATGTTTTTGATATATATCTTGGCCACAATTATCATCCTGTTTTAGTCAAGGAAATGGTCACATTGGTAAACCGAGTCTTCTCTTTGGAAAGGCGATCAGAAAGGATTTTCCTGTACCTGCGGAAAACCTCGTCAATGATTGCATCTCCAAAATGAGCAACAAGTAAGGGTTCAGCCACAGCTCTCATGCACTTTGTAACATTGTATCCACCGTCAGAAAACGCATTGGACGAGCTGAATCCACTGTCGTCATGATAAGCGTTCCAGTCGACTTCAGAAACCTCCAGACGAACAACAGAGAAGGATCCCTCTTTTACAGCTTCGGATTCCACTTCTGATGGGGATGGCGTGTAATTTGGAATTTTGAAGGAATCCATTTTTTCTTCTTCTATGAGGCCCTGGAATATTGTACAACGTATATGCTTTAACACATTAATAGATTTTGAAAAAGAAAAATGTTATATACCATATTTTTATCTTATAACTGTCACACAATGCTGATGTGATAGTCTCAACAAACCCTTAGACTTTTACAACTTATTAATATGTGTTAGCATGTGATCATCTGACGTAGCTCCAATCACCCGTCATACAAATTTGAAATAAGTAATTATGTCCCGGCTAGTTCTAACCATGTTGCATCTAATGGTGTAAATGATGCTCCATAGTTTATATTTTTTGAATGACCATGTTGCATCATCTACATTGTCAAATACAATAGTTTATTTGTTTGCAGAGACTTTTGTAACCGGATCTATGTTGGTTCCTCTCTCTTCTACAGTCCTAGATTCGGACTCTGACAGTGTATCTACCGCTTCAGCTTCCTTTTGGTGGTTGTTGTTGGTTTCAAGTGGAGGTTCTGATAGGTTCGCCTTAATCTGTGCCCCTTTGCTTCTGTAACCGCTATATGCGGCCATATTAAGAGGACCGGGACACTTGTTTGTCTCATTTCCTATTGTTTGTTTGTATTTCAATACTGTTGTTTTCGTATTGAGTCTGTTGTTGGGGAGCCCACCCCTTTTTCGGTTCTTTGTAATTTTTATTTAAGATTTCCCACTCTCTCTTCCTTTCGGATAAAGAGTGGTAAAGATCCTCCCTTGTAACATTTTCCCTTATTTAATTAGAAAAAAAAATACAATAATATTAAATCTTGACCGTAAAATAGTTCATCTCTGTTTCAAGTTCAAATTGATAGAATCTTATTCCCTCCTAGACATGCACTAATGAGACATCATACAAATAACAAAAAAAGGTCAAATTATACTGACATGTCAATAAAGATGTATAATGTACTCATATCTTGAATGTATATGATATCATTTTGGACAAAGTTAAATAGAGATGAGTTATTTTATGGTTAAGATTTTATTTTATTGCATTTTATTCCCTTCTGGACATGCACTAATGAGACATCATACGAATAATAAAAAGAGATAAAAATATATTGACATGTCAATAACGAAGTATAATGTACTCACATCTTTTTTTATTTTTTATTTTTTATTTTTTTATATATATATATAAAAAAAGGATTGGAGGGGGAGGCCAACGTAGCTGTCCTACCTGGGCGTGACCATAGTAGCACCAATCCGCGGGGCGCCGCTCAGGAGGGACCTTACGGAGGGAACCGCAGGCGCACCCTCAAGATGTACTCACATCTTGAATGCATATGATATCATTTTTGGACAAGGTTAAATGGAGATAAGTTATTTTATGGTCAAGATTTTATATTATTGCATTTAACGGTGTGCATGATACCGTATCATTTAAAATTTTAAAATGACATGACAATATATTCACTATGTGGCAACATATACACCATTAAATCTGTAAAATTTAATCTTGACCATGAGGAGGGAATCATATTCTGTACATGCTAAAAATTAATTAAAAGAATAAATAATGAGTAGAATTTGAGAAAATCAATAATATTTAAAATTAATAAAGAAAAATGTATTATGAAAATCAACACAAGAATCTGATTCAGTTATTAATTTTAGGGGAAACTTCAATTAACCCCCTGAACTTCCATTACATTTGCAATTACCTCTCTAAACTTCAAAAATCTCAATTTAGCATATTAATTTTTAAATTTTTTCAATTTCACCCATCCATTGGATTTTTCATTAAATCCTAATGTAGTGGTGTCAAAATTTCAAAATACTAATTTTTTATTAGGAAAAAAAAATTGCAAAGATTTAGACACTGGTCAGAATTTAATGGAATTTGCAAAAATACCTATGCCTAAATATTTGATTTTTTTTTTTTTATATTTTTTAAAAAAAATGGTATTTTGGGAATTTTGATAAAATTTAACGGAAAATTTTAACGAAGTAGTGAAACTGAAACAAATTGAAAGACAGATACACTAAATTGACAGTTTTTTAAATTTATGGGGGTAATTGCAAAAACAGAAACAATTAAAGGAGGTTAAGTAAAGTTTCTCTTAATTTTACATCAATTTAAGAAATTCATACTAAAGAGTTACTTTTTGAAGGTTAATTAACTAATTTTTTATTATAAGTAATTAATTCTGAGTCTTCTATTACTCACAATTAAGTGAAACCGATGGAAGCTTTCCATCATATATAATTAATTGTGAGTCTCCATATTTGAATTTGGAGTACCGGATGTTCAGCAGCAATTCGCTGTTTGGATTGTTAGTAATTTGAGTAGTAAATGTATGAGAACCCTTATGAGACTCACCTGCAAAAACAATTGGATAGATGAATCTCATATGAACTCTCTCACTTTTGCTATCCAAATTGCTAATAATTTGAACAACAAAATTGCTTGAATCTTTATCATACTATTGTACGTTACCTCGGAGACCATGTCATTGAGTGCAATAGCCAAAAGCTCGAAAATGTAACAACACTCCTTGCTAGATGGATCTTCGCTCCTTCTTCCTAGAAATGTTAAAACCATTCGTCCTCCTGTCACCAACTCCACTGCACGACATTTCAAAAAGATTAAAAAATCTCTTTGAAACTGCTCGTAGTAAGCCCGAAGCACGCTTGGCGGGCTTGTGGATGCGATGTAAATGTTCCCCTTGTTACTTTCCAACCCTTTAGGAACCTAGTGAACAGTAACATTAGTATATATTAGAGCACTAAATACAGCTTCCTTAAAATTTATTTTCTTTCCTAAAATGTAGAGAAAACTCTTACAAAAACCTATCGAAACAAATTTTATTGTTGTTCTCTAAATTAACGGAACACGAGGAGACCAAGAGTTGTACCTTAAATTTAGGAAAGCAAAAGTGGTTTCCTTCACATAATTTTAATATAGAAATAAAAAAAAAAACTTTCTCTTTCCTCTTTCTTTCTTCTTGCAATTTTTTTTTTCTTCTTTTAGTCAAATGGAGAAATGGATATAAGGGAGTTCTCGCATTTATTTGAAACAATATTTAAATGGTTTTTCTTTTCCCTATCACTTAATTTAAAGAATGTTTAGAATAAAAGAAACTATTGTGTAATTTATTTGAATATGGAAGCAATAAAGAGTTTGGTTTGCTACATTTAAGGAAAATGTAAAGAAACTGGCTGCTAGTGCTATAAATGTATTGCTTCTCCTTGGGTTATGTTTGGGAATAATATATTAGAATATCATTTAATTTAAAAACTTAAATTTATTGATTTAGGTTTGCAAATAATATATTTAGAAAAAAGTTTACGTACCTCCTAAACTACCACCCAATTAACAATATCATAACCTCATATCACGTGATTACGGATAGTATAACATTAATTAATATTTTCTGCTTTTCTATTATAAGATGATAGTTAACCTGAGATAACCAATGGAGGCTATAAGAAGAATGGACAAAATGCAAACTATTGCTCGGAAAAAGCCTGCCGTAGAAAGAACCAGGAACTCCTGATAAGAAACATGGAGCAGAGCCTGCTGGGCCCAGTTGATCATGACTCAGTTTTTTCAGCAAGCTTGGCAACGACTCGAAAATGGTATTAAAGTCGTTTCCTGGAAGGTCGTTCAAGAACACTTGATATTCAGGTGATTGATGGCCTAGTTTTCGGCAAAGGTTGTCCACCGCCTCGATAAGTTCAGAAACCAGGAAAAAAGTGTTTGGTCCAGAAGAACAACCCAAGTCTGC
Organism: Betula pendula; assembly: GCA_900184695.1. NCBI lineage: Eukaryota > Viridiplantae > Streptophyta > Magnoliopsida > Fagales > Betulaceae > Betula > Betula pendula. Next base: position 562,459 of record FXXK01000426.1, read on the forward strand.
GATGGCTAGGCTCCTTGTCGACATGCTGCAGTAGACATTGCTTATAGCTTCCTCTATGATGGGCTTGGTCATAGATATTACTTTTTGCTGTCCAAAGTCCAAACAAAGAATTTGAATTAGTTCTTTTGTATTTACTCCACATTGTGCACATAAATTGTGCAAGTAACTACTGATCGCCAGAATGATTTGATAATTAAAAAACGAAAATAATTTGTTAAAGTATTTTGGGATGAGTTTTTTTTTTTTTGGATTGAAAAAGTGTTTTGAAGAGTATTTTGTGTATTAGTCTTTAATTAGAGCATCTCAGTAAATGCTTTAACCTCTATATTGTGTATATGTAGCTAATTAATATGGGGCAAAAATTAGACAAGCACTATATATAGCTTACGTATTTTTTTTTTTTAAAAAAAAAAAATCATTTATCCGAATGGAATGGAAAATCAATCAGAATTTGTATTAAAAATGTTGAGGGAGAAAAAAACTTTAGGCCACAAAACTCAAAAGCTTAAGTCTATGGGTTTGGACATAACTAAACTGTATAAACCATTTATTTTTCTTACATCTTAGTAATGTTGGACACAAATCTCATAAATATACTCACAACTAAAAAATAGTAATTAAAATGTTATTTTAATTAGCTAAAATTATAATATTGCTGAAGCCTAAAAAAGCTCTTAAAACATAAAACAAAAGTTAATAGGCATGGGCCTGACTTGAACAATCGGTTTAAGTTGGAGAATCATCTCTCACCTGCATCAAGTACTACTTAGGCTGCGTTTGTTTCAACGTAAAATATTTTTCTTATTTTTAAAAAAATCATTTTTCAGGAAAAGGTTTTTCATAGAAAATATTTTCCTGCATTTGACACATCTGAAAAATTAAAAATATTTTTTTATATTTTTAACCAATCATATTAACCAATAAAAAATAATTTTTATTTACAACATAAAAATATTAATACATTATATTAAAAAAATCGCTAAGCCACAACCAAAACACCGCAATACCCTCGCAAGACCACCGCCGGGACATCATTGGGACCTGCCAAGACCTCGTCGTGACCCCAACGAGACCTTACCAAGACACCGTCGGGACCCCGTGAGGATCTCGCTAGGACAACGTCGAGACCTACCAAGATCTCACTTTGACTTCGTTGTGACTCCGCCGTGACACAGGTCTCAGCGGAGTCTCGACGGAGTCCCAACGGTGGTCCAACGATGGTCTGATGGTGTTTTGGCTTTAGACCGGCGATTTAAAAATGAGAAGCTCAAACTTTTTTTTAAAAAGAAAAAAAAAAAACCTGTAAACGTATATGTATGTCAGTGGGAGCGGGTTGCTGTGTTTACTTGAAGTAGGGAGTTGTTTGCGTAACTTGTGTTTCCCATTCCTCCATTCATGGGAAGCACTTGAACAAATTCCATCTCCCTCTCTCTTTCTCTCTCGTGTAGCTGGCCGGATTGCTGTGTGATTTTGTGCTGAATGTGTTGAGGGAGAGGTACCCTATTTATAATTGAAGATAGGAAGCCTTTTCCAGAGAGCTAGTGGTCACGATTATTTTTGTTTCTTCGGGTTATAATTGACGTAATATATAGTACTACATGGTGATGCGCACGTATTAAAGCACTCATATATTTCTTTCCTTCCTCGTGTATCACGGAATAGGCCATTTTGAAGAGAAATGCGGACACGACCAGGACAAGAATAGTGATTCAAATCACTCGTATATTTCTGTCCTTTCCTCGTGTATCATGGAATAGGGTTATCTAGAAGAGAAACGAGGACACGACCAGGACAAGAAGTAGTGATTCAAATCACTCGTATATTTCTGTCCTTTCCTCGTGTATCATGGAATAGGGTTATCTAGAAGAAGCTTCAAAAAAAAAAAAAGGGTTATCTAGAAGAGAAATGGGGACACGACCAGGGCAAGAAGTGATTCAAAGTAACGTATTGGAAAGTTGAATCTACAAGTAAAATAACTTGCAATCCTTTTATAAATTGAGGCTTGTTTGGGGAGTAAACTTTTTTTTGCCTAACTCGATCAATTCTTCTTAATAGTCAACTATCTTCAACAACTTAGATTTATTCAACTCAACTCAAATTTATTCCCACCAAGCTTAAAAATAATATAAAAAATAATATTTTTTATAAAAAAAAAAACTGGAAAAAAAAAAAAAAAGATTTGAGGGGTGGCTGAGCCACCTTGAAGCAAATTTTGGGGGTGGCTCGATCACTCCTTGGGGTGGTTCAGCCACCCGTAGGGGTGGTTTCGAACCACCCCATAGCTTTTTTTTTTTAATCTTATTTTATATTTTAAGAATTAAAATATAATTTTTTATTATATTTTTTTTCAAATATATTTCACCTACTCAAATATTTTTCTAAACATCAAACATAATTCCAAATTTTTTTTTTCTTGATATTCGTAAAGTCAACAAAGAATCAAATAAAATTTGACACCCAAATGAACCTAAAAAACTAAGAATTATAGGAAAATCAAAGAAAAATCACTCCATAAGTATTTCTTATTGAGAAAACTGAAAAAGACAGATTGGACGGCCAGGCCGTTCTTATTGAGGCCTTTTTTTTTTTTTTTTAATCAAATAAAGGAACCGAGACAAGGGGGTCGTTCTTATTGAGCTTAAATATAAGGTTGCAACCCTAAAAAGTGAAGTACAAAAATTTAGGATGACTACTATAGTCGGGTGGCTCGGCCACCCCAATCTAGTCGGAATGAGGGTGGTTCGGCCATCCCAAAGGGCCAAATGAAGGTAATCGAAACCACTCGCAAAGGGTTTAGGAGTAGCCAAACCACTCGCATGGGCTAACCTCTCCCATGGCCCATAGGGGTGGTTTGGCCACCCCTAAAGGGTTAAATGGGGCTGGCCAAAACCACCCCCAATGGGTTTGGAGGTGGCTCAGCCACCCCTATTTGGCCTAGGGTTGGCCGAGCCACCCCCATATGGCCGAAATGGGGGTGACATGGCACATAGAAGTGGTTCAACCACCCCCAAAGGGCCAAATAGAAGTAGTTGAAACCTCTCTCAAAGGTTTTGCGGGTGGCCGAGCCACCCCCGTTTGGCCAGAATGGAAGTGGCGAGCCACAGAAAATGATTGTTCAAGTCTTTACTTTATTTACAAAGTACTTTATGCTTCTCCAACTTAAATTGATTGTTCAAGTCAAGCCAATGCCTTGTCTTTTATTTTCTGTTTTAAGAGCATTTTCAACAATAGTATGCAGTTTAGCTAATTAAAAAGCATTATTTTTTACTGTACTTATTACTAATTTTTCAATACAAACTTTAACATATGTTTTATTTCATTTTTTATTTTTTTTTAAAATATTATTTTCCAGTATTTTTTAATCCTTTTTTTAAAACAATTAAGAGAGAAGAAAGAGAAATGATTGTAATTAATAAAAAGAAAGAAATCGAAGAGAAATAAATGATTAAAATAGTAATACATAAGTTTAGTGTTTGCCTAAAAATGAATAGTATGTGTTTTAGATAAAGAAAAAGACTAGTTATTGGACGTAATTTTTGCCTCATATTAACTAAATTTATACAATATGAAAGTTTTAGACCATCTACGGATCAATATGCTCTAAAAATAAATACATTAAAAAACAACTCAAAACACAAAAACTTTAATACAAACGTACCGTACCCTATTTTCGTTATTTATTATCAAATCATTTATGAAGACCGGCCGGTTATTTGCACAATTAATTTATGTGCATAATGTGGAGTAAATACACAAGAACTCATTCAAATTCTTAATTTGTTTGGACTTTGGACAGCAAAAAGTAATATCTAGCTATGACCAAGCCCATCACAGAGGAAGCTATAAGCAATGTCTACTGCAGCATGTCGCCCATTAGGAGCCTAGCCATCGCAGACTTGGGTTGTTCTTCTGGACCAAACACTTTGCTCCTGGTTTCTGAACTGATCATCGAGGCGGTGGACAATCTTTGCCGAAAACTAGGCCATCAATCTCCTGAATATAAGTATTCTTGAACGACCTTCCAGGGAACGACTTTAATACCATTTTCAAGTCGTTGCCAAGCTTCCTGAAAAAACTGAGTCATGATCAACTACTGGGGCCAGCTGGCTCTGCTCCATGTTTTTTATTAGGAGTTTTTGGTAAGAAAATGATTATTTCCATTTCAATGAAATGGATAGGATTCAATTAGTGTAATAAATTAAAGGGTAGAATTATCGTTTCATTTTTTTTTAGACAATTTTACTCCCCAATTTACATGAACTTAATCTTATTTATTTCATTTAAAATAAAGAGGATCCTTATCCATGTCCACAAGGAGTACTGTTATAATATGTATTAGACAGTTAGTGCTCTATTGTTTCAATGCTCCACTAGAGCATCACTCGAGCTCCAGTGTACTAGTGCTCCATTACAATATTATCCTCAATTAGTGCTCCCTCCTATAAATAGGCACTAATATGGGCATGTAAATATATACAGAAATCATTCAATAAAATCCTCTCTATTCATAAATTCCTTTTAAGGAGGACATAAAAAATTGATGTGTCTTTTAAAATCACTATTAAATTTATGATAGATTATTATTGACTTTTAATCTAATAATTATTGTAAAAGCCATATCAATTCTTGTAAACATACCTCAGTGACAATCACAGTGGGAGCATTTTGTACGTGTTTACCTGAAGTAGGGACTAGGGAGTTGTTTGTGTAACTTGTCTTTCCCATTCCTCCATTCGTGTGAATCACTTGAACAAATTCCATCTCCCTCCCTCTCTCTCTCTCTCTCGTGTAGATGGATGATGTGGGAGTTTGAGCTGAATGTGTTGAGGGAGAGGTACCCTATTTATAATTGAAAATAGCAAGCCTTCCAAAGAACTAGTTTTTACGATTATTTGGTGACGTAAAAATAACGCCAATTAAAAAATAACTAGTGGCATGGTCACAATGTTTACGTCATTATTTTCCCCTAAAATTGTGTTAGAATTAAAAAAAAAAAAAGAAAAAAGAAAAGAAAAAGAAAAGACATAAATTAACTACAAACTGGTTTGTAGCTAATTCATACAAGCCATTCTAATAAAGTAATATGTGTCATTTAGCATGTGAGAGACACATTTTTTTATTAATACTGTTAAAAAAAACAAGTGAGAAGCACATGTTATTAAAAAAAAACATGTGTTTCTCACATGCTAAATGACACATGTCACTTTATTAGAATGATTTGTATGAATTAACTACAAACCAGTTTGTGGCTAATTTCTGTTCAAAAAAGAATATAATTATTAATAGGAACCCTCCATTTCAAATGACGATTGAAAGTTAATGCATATTTAGTATCCATGATTTCACATTAATTAAATTTTTTAAAAAAATATGTCAACATTATACACTATTAGATGCATTAACTTTCAATCATTACTATAAAATTAAAATAAAAACTAACAATTTCGAATGAAATTGAGAGGTTCATTGTCCTAAATATCAATAGCATTCAATTCGTAATACTATTTTATCCCCATATCTTCTCCAACGTTCATTCTTGGAGTCTCAAAGTTCAAAATGGAAAAAAAGAATAATAATAATACATTAAAAGCTTAGAATATGAAAAGTCTCCAAACATTCTATTCAACTACAAATCAATCTCTTTATAACTTTCCATTTTTCGTTTCTCAATTTGTCTATTAAATTCTCATTCGAAAATTCTCTTATCCAATTTCATGCTTTTTCAACTAACGGTTCAAATCCTTAAAATCATTTCATAAATGGTCAGTAATAAAAAGATTAGTAAATCCTAATTAATTACCAAAAACTAACTCAACCACTTACATGAATTTTTTTTATTTGATTATTTAATGAATTATTGGATTTTCATATATGAGGAGAATAACTAATTATTTGCCTAGATAAACGTTAGAGCATTCTCATCCGGCTCCCTACTATAGAGATATCTCTATAGTAAGGAGCCAAAATGAATTTTTAACCATTTTATTGCTCACATTCAGCTCCTTACTTTTTTCCTCAAAGTAGTAGGGAGCCATTTCACTCCCTACTATTCATTTTTATAATAAAATATTAGTTTCTCTCTCATACTTTTTAATTTTTTTAATTTTATTTGTTTTTCCCTTTTAGAAAAAAAATTAAAAAAAAAATTAAAATATTAATATTTAAATGAAAAAGTCAAAGTGGATCCCTAAAGTAGGGAACCGGATGTAGGTGTTTAGAAAAAATAGCTCTCTAAAGTAGGAAAAACTGATTTTACTCCCTACTTTGAAAATAAAAATAAAAAGCCAGATGAGAATGCTCTTAGATCAATATAACTAATTGTTATTTAATTAATTTTTAAATAAAAAAAATAAGACTCATTTAAACTTTTCGCCTCTAAATCTATCCAGCCGCCCTGGGTATGTCTGTGTCGTGACTTGTTGCGGAACATTCCGATAACATGCAATGTGTCGTTCAAGAACACTTGATATTCAAGAGATTGATGGCCTAGTTTTCGGCAAAGGTTGTCCACCGCCTCGATAAGTTCAGAAACCAGGAACAAAGTGTTTGGTCCAGAAGAACAACCCAAGTCTGCGATGGCTAGCCTCCTAATTGGCGACATGCTGCAGTACACATTGCTTATAGCTTCCTCTGTGGTGAGCTTGGTCATAGATATTAGTTTTTGCTGTCCAAAGTCCAAACAAATTAAAAATTTGAATGAGTTCTTGTGTATTTACTCCACATTATGCACATATATTGTGCAAATAACTATTTATCGCCATAAATGGTTTGATAACAAAAAGAGTACCTTCAGTCATGATATACTATAAAACTCATTTTTTACAGTATTTAATAAGAAGTTAACAAAATAGACATTTATCCATTTAAAAAGACCTACAGAATTTATACCGATTGTATTTTGTGTGTTTAGATAATGTGTCAACTTTTAATTGTAAGCTGTATATATAAGTAAGGTTTATCGCTTATCTTGATAGTAAGCACTTTCTAACAAAAAACGAAAATAAGGATATGATAAGTTATTTTTAGGCAAGTAGTATAACTTATGTATTATTAATAAGGCCATGAATAGCTATTTTTAGGCAAGCACTATAGCTTATGTATTATTTTTTTTAATCATTTCGTTCTCTTCTCTGTTTTTTCGGTTAATTACAATCATTTTTCTCCCTTCTCTATTAGTCGTTTAAAAAAAGACTAAAAATAATATTTAAAGAAATAAAAAATGAAATAAAAAATTTATTGAAGTTTGTATTAAAAAAAGTAGTAGTAGGTAAAATAGAAAATAATGCTTTTTGATTAACTAAAATGCATAATATTGCTAAGCTGCTCTTAAAACATAAAACAAAAAAGAAATTATAAGGCATTGGCCTGACTTGAACAATCAGTTTAAGTTGGAGAATGATTTATCACCTGCATGAAGTACTTTGTAAACATACGTAAGTGGGAGCGGGTTGCTCTGTTTACCTGAAGTAGGGAGTTGTTTGCGTAACTCCATTCATGTGAAGCACTTGATCAACTTCCATATCTCTCTCTCTCTCTCTCACGTCGATTATATATTTTGGTTTCAATTGACGAACAAATAGTTATAGGAACTCAACGAAAGATATATACCATTTAGCATGTTCTTTTTCTTCCTCTCTTGGTTAGTAAACAAAGACACAGAAACAACAAATGCACAAAATGGGCCCAACCAAGAATTCAAACAGGTACCATGAACAACAAACGTCGGTAAACAAACATTAATGTGCCCGGCCCATAGGGAAACAAAATGAGGAGGCCTCACCACATAAATGCATACATCCATGCATGGAAACCTTCGAACTTGGGACAATAAAAAATGAGAGAGAGAGAGAGAGCTTGACTCGGGAATTATAAGGTTTCTTTATTCTTGTCATAATTGACAATGTATGAATAAACGGGTTAACGAAAATTGTAATTGTTCTCACAAAAAAGGGAAAAAAAGAAGAAGAAGAAGAAAATTGTAATTGTTAATCAGAGATTCAGAATGGATAAGTGATTTGCTTTACGAAGATCTTTTTACATGCTCCATTATCATATTACAGTAATAAAAGAAAGAAGAAAAATGCGGGTTAATATTGTGTTAAATCTATAAAGAGAAAATGAAAAAGAAAAGAAAAGAAAAGAAAAAGAAAAAGAAATGCTAGTTGTTATAATTTTATCTAACATCCTTCCAACAAAGTTGACAAAGTAATGCTAACTAACCATTTGATTAAATCAAGGAAAAAAAATGAAAAATTCAAAGAGAAGGATTAATCATTGTTAAATTTTTTAATAGTCGATTTGGAGTGTCACATTAACATTTTTAATAATTATAAGATAAAAATATAATTTTTATCACTATTCTAAAAAATAATATTAAAAAAAATGAAATAGAGAACGAATACAAATAATTAGCGTAGTTTGATCTTAGATGCTCACAATCCATAAGAGCTCAATAAATGTTTATATATTTTTTTTTTTGTGTATTATAGAAAATATTTATATATAAATAAAATGAATTTTATAAATACAAGAACTCCTGGAAGGTTTTTTTTTTTTTTTTTTGAAATGGACTTTTCATTCAAATAAAATCAAATAATGACGTCTTGCTCAGCAAGTACAAGATTATGAAGGAAGCTAGCGTAAGTCCCCTGCCATAAACCGTCCAAAGACTGACTAAGAGCAGCCTTTGCCATACTGTGTGCGACTCCATTTGCTCCCCGTTTGATGTGACTAGCCGTCCAGAATTGGAGACTATTCAAGCATACTCGGGAATCATCAATGACTTGACCATATCTGCTCCAAGAAGGCCCTTCTCGGTTAAGGGCTTGCACTACCTCAAGGGCATCACCCTCTAGGATAACATGTTGGAATTCTTGGTCACAACAGAAAAGAACTGCTTTCCAAGCAGCCACCGCTTCAGCTACAGAGGGATATGTAATAAATGGGATAGAGGTACACATAGAGGCCACTACAACGCCCCTCGCATCTCTTGCAATTACCCCAACCCCCATTTTTTTGGAGTCTCGATTGATAGCCGCATCCCAATTTATCTTGAGAACCCCTTCGGGTGGTTTCCGCCACAAATGGCGATCTGAGTGTGTTGATGGTGGCTGATGCAGAGTTGGATCGTGCTGGGCTTGGTGGAAGGCCTCAAGAGAGGTGATTGTGCTATGAATGATTTTGCGGCAGGAGAAGAGAACTGACTACAAACACCACATTATTCCTCCTTAGCCAAATGCTTCGGGCTACACATGAAACAAACGCAAGATCCTCCTCATTCAGCTTGGTCATCCAGCTGTGAAAAAGGCTTAGACCATCCTCTGTTGCAATGGAGAGTTTCTGGATCACGCGGTTGCACTCCATCCATACAGCAGAAGATGAAGCACACTCCCAGATAATATGGCCGGTAGACTCTTCTGCCAAGCCGCACAAAGGACAAAGTGGGTCTGGAGTAATTTTCTTCTTATAGAGATTAGCCTTTGTAGGCAGGGAGTTGTTACAGAATCGCCAAAGAAAGGACCGCACCACAGCTGGTACCTGCAACTTCCATAGCGTTTTCCAGATCTCTGTCAATGGCGGAACATTTGAGCATTGTCCGTGAGAATTAAATAAGCGTTCCTTCTCTAGGTGATAAGCACTACGGACCATGAATACCCCATTTGAAGTCCCCTGCCATATGAGTTTGTCAGGTTGTCCATGAGGACTGAGAGCAAGGCTACAAATGCTGGCAGCTTCAGACGGTGCAAAAATATTTTGGATGAGGCCCGTATTCCACCACTTGGTATCCATATCAATTAGAGCAGAGACCTTTGCCTCGGAATGGAGCAAGTGCACCGGAGATTGGACAGTGTATGATGTAGGACAAGGTATCCATTTGTCTCCCCAAATGCGGATAGAATCACCATTCCCAACTCTCCATATCAAGCCCTCTTGGAGAAGTTTACGGGATTTAAAAATACTCTTCCATGCGTAGGAGGGACGTGCACCCAGATTGGCTTCCAAGAATGTAGACTGTGGGTAGTATTTTGCTTTGAGCACTTGTGCCGCAAGTGAGTCTTGATTTTGGAGTAGACGCCACCCTTGTTTAGCAAGCATAGCTAGGTTGAAGCATTCCAGATTCCTAAAGCCAAGACCACCGTGAAATTTGGATCGCCCCATTCTTGTCCAGCTCGTCCAGATCATAGGTGAATCCTTTTCTTGGGAGCCCCAATAAAATTTGCACAGCAAAGAGTTGAGTTCCTGACAAAGCGATTTGGGCAGTTGGAATATACTCATGCTATAAGTAGGAATAGCCTGGAGAACGGCTTTGATAAGAAGCTCCCGCCCGGCTTGGGACAAAAATTTTTGTTTCCATCCACGAATTTTTCCTCGGACTCTGCCTGTAATACTAGCAAAAGTGCGGCGTTTCTCACGGCCCACCATCGCCGGCAACCCCAAGTAACGGTCATATGATCTCTGAGAGGAAGCACCTACAATGGATAAAATATGATCCCGAAAGGCCCTGCTGGTAGATTTGCTGAAGAAAATGGAAGTCTTCCCATGGTTGATGATCTGGCCGGATGCCCAAGCATACTTTTCTAATATATCTTGAACATTGCACCATTCTGAAAAAGTTGCTCTGCAAAACAATAAACTATCATCTGCAAACAAGAGGTGACTCAAGGAGATCCCCCCCCTGGAAATAGGAATCCCTGTAATTTTGCCATCCATTGTTGCCTTGGAAATAAGGGAACTAAGACCTTCGGCACATAGGAGAAATAGGTAAGGGGATAGAGGATCCCCTTGTTGAATACCACGGGTAGGTAGAATGCAGCCTTGAGGAGCACCATTTATCAAAATGGAATAGGAAACAGATCGAACACATGCCATGATAAGAGAAATCCATCTATCGGCAAAGCCCAATTTTTTCATAATAGCTTCAAGGAAAGCCCATTCCACTCGATCATAGGCCTTGCTCATATCGAGTTTGATTGCCATGAAACCCTTTTTACCCTTAAGTCGAGTAGCCATAGTGTGAAGAGCCTCATAAGCTACCAATACATTGTCAGTAATAAGGTGGCCAGGAATAAATGCACTCTGAGTCTTGGATATAATGAGAGGAAGAACCAGCTTCAATCTATTAGCAAGGACTTTTGCCATAAGCTTATATAAGACATTACATAAATTGATTGGCCGAAATTCAGTTACCTTAGTGGCTGGGGAAGCTTTTGGAATGAGAGCTAGGAAGGTAGAATTCAACCCTTCCTCCATAATTCCCGATGACAGGAAGCGCAACACTGCTGCCCGGACTTCTGGACCAATGATAGCCCAGTGTGTCTGATAAAAACAAGCTGCAAAACCGTCGGGTCCAGGGGACTTTAGGGGTTGCATTTGTGATAGCGCCAAATCTACCTCCTCAGGAGCAAAAGGATGAAGCAGGACTTCATTCATAGGAGCAGTGACACGTGGATGAACTGCCTCTAAACAATCTTCAATTCCGACGGGGTTATCTGTGGAAAAGAGGGTCTGAAAATATTGAAGGAAAGCTCGGTGAATATCCTCCTGTTCTGTCCATTCCTGCCCTTGGTCATCCACAATCTTACCAATATGGTTAATCTTCCGACGATGGTTCGCCCAAGCATGAAAATACTTGGTATTCCGATCCCCATTGCAAAACCAATTGCGTTTGGCCCGTTGCCTCCATTGTATGTCCTCCATTTCCAACAGTTGGTCAATCTCACCCTGCAACATTTGAATTTCTGCCCAGTCAGCAGGGTCTTCATGTTGTTGTAGGAGAGTAAGTCTTTTGTTTTTTGCTTTAAGTGCCCAACCAGTGTGCCCAAACTTGGAGGAACTCCACTTCTTTAACTCTATTTGACATTGTTGGAGTTTTTGTTGGACACTCTGCACCGCATTGCCTCCCAGACCCGCACCAAACCAGGCTGACTTGATAATGTCACCACATTCAGAGTCCGTATTCCATTTAGCCTCAAACTTAAAAGGCCGGTGCTGAGGGCTCAGTCCCTCTTGATTGGAAAATCTGACCATCAGAGGTTTGGGGTTTGAGGTTCGTGCAGCTAGGACTGAAACCTCCATGTCACGGAATAGCTCACACCACTCTTTGGTTGCCACCGCCCGATCAAGTTGCTCTTTAGTAAACTGTCCAGCTTCTCTACCATTATTCCATGTAAATTTTGATCCCTGGAACCCCAGGTCGTTGAGCTGACATTCATCCAGGGCCCTCCGAAACATTTCCATTTGACGTGCAGGTCGTAAAGCGCCACCCACTTTTTCAGATTGGTCAAGTATCTCATTAAAGTCACCTATGCAAAGCCAAGGCAAGGAGGAGAAGTGATGTAAAAAAGTTAGGAGCTTCCATGATTCCTCCCGATGAGCACGGTCTGGATGACCGTAGAATCCCGTCAATCTCCAAGGACTAGGGGACTCTGTCGTAGAAATCACAGCAGAGATGTGTCTAAGAGAGTAATTTTGAATTGCAACGTCATTTGAATTCTGCCACAGCAACGCCAACCCTCCACTTTGTCCAAGAGGGTCAACTACCAACATTCCTTCAAAATCAAGTTTCATACGGATAGATTGCATACGTTTCTGAGTAGTCTTTGTTTCCATAAGGAACAAAAACTTGGGCTTCTTCTCCTTCACCAGCAGGCAAAGGTCACGAACTGCCCGGCGGTTCCCAAGCCCCCGGTAGTTCCAACTTAAAAGACTCATGGCGAGTGGCGGGGTTGTGCAACAGCCTCCGCCACTGTAGGGGGATATGAACAACCACCCTGAATGTTTTTTCTGCCCTTCTTTTCTTGAGGTCCAGCCGGACCTTCCAATACAGCAGTAAGACTACTTCGTTTGCCAGGAATTGAAGTGGTAGGCAGTACCTGACGCCCCCTGCATGCTTTGCTCGAGCTCGACGTTTCCAACCTTGCACTTTAGAATTTCCAGCTTCTGGAACAGAACCAGCCGAAAAAGAAAAGGAAGGCTTTGAGTCCAAAGAAGGGGGGAGTGGGCCACTACTTGGTTGAGTGTGGACAGGATGGGCCCAAGAGGAAGGACCTTTCAAATTTGAATTAGGCATAAAAGGCCCACCATCTGGAATAGGGCCTGCTACAGAATGGCGTGGCCCACCCAATTGAATATTGGCATTGTCAGTTATAAAAGCTTTGTCCAACTGTTGTATGTTACCGCTGTCTGTAACAAATACTTGCGAATTAAAGTCTGGGACGGTTTTCGACGATCCTCCAGGAGCCTCTGGATTAATGCTCTGATTGTCGAGAGGATTTTTAGGAGGGATATTCGTAACAGTCGCACCACTCCCCGGCTTACACGGCGAGGGATCGGTAACCGTCGGATTGAGACCAGATTTTGGGATTGGGGACTTGAAGGGAGCAGAACTTTCCTTTTCCGTACCCAACCGATCTGAATTACGGCCGCCGCCAGCAACCCCTCTGACCAGTGGTGCTCTACGGCTGACTACCGGAGTTTTACCAGAACGACCCCGGATAGGCTGCCCAAGGACCTTCTTGGACTCATCCGCCCTCAACCAAGGCCCCCATTGATGGTCTTCAGAACTACCAGAGATACGCAGGCGAGGACGAGAACACCCACTAGACCCATGTAAAATTCGTCCACAGGAGAAACAAAACGTAGGGAGCTTCTCGTATTTGAAAGAGATCCAAATCACCTTCCCTTCGAGTTGAAGAGCTCTGCCCCTCTCAAGAGGCTTGGTTACATCAAGATTAACCTGAATACGCAAGTTTTTCCTCCACCCAACACCTTCACCAGTAACATCCACCTCCAAGATCTCACCCAGAGAAGCCCCAATTTTCCAGCCCACTTCCCTATTCAGACAAATGAAGGGCAAATCATGGATTTGAATCCAAAAGGGAGAGTGGGTAAATAAGAGCTGGGATGGTGGGGTTATCCCATCGAACTCATACAAGACCAGAAGACTACGATCAAATAGCCAAGGTCTCCCTAAGAGTACCTGATCCTTATCCTCTAAGTCAGAGAATTCAAAAATCCAAATATGGTCCTGGACTTCTTTGAAAGTGATAGAACCAGAAGGTCTCCAGAGGCGGGTTAGCAGCGTCCTAAAGGCTTCTCTGTTGACTCGCTTCTCAGATCCAATGCGCCCCACCAGACAGCGTGCAACTTTCTCACGTCCAGCATGGATCTCACCTTCATGAATCTCAATGCCCTCCTTTTCTCCTTCAGAAAGTGTGAGCCGACCACATAGCAATTCAATATCGGGCACAAGCCCCGACACCTGCTGTTCACCACACATATGGACAAGCCTTCTGTCGCTCAAAACGAGAGAAGGAAAATACTCTCACCAAGAAGTCTTACTCAGAGAGAGGAAGACTTTTTCGGGAAAGACAAAGAAAAGATTCCCCTGTTTACATGTTTACTATTCAACTAAACTTCACAAAAACTTAACTCCTGGAAGGTTAAAGATTAAAATGGAAAATATTTGGGACATTTACAATTTATTATATATTTTTTTTTATAGAAATTAATATGACAATTTATAATTAATAAAATAATTAAAAATAGTTGAAGTATTNAATAAAGATGGTTTCCACAAATGTACATATATACTCTTTAAAAAAAAAAAAAATGTATCATATATATAAAGTTGAATACAATTCGACAAAAAAAATTGAAAATGTAACATTACTCACAAAATTTTGATAATTTTAATTCTTATTTGAATTAAAAGTATTTTTTGTATTTTAAAAAGTTTTTTATTTTGAAAAAGTTTTTTTCAAAAAAAAAAAATTTAAAAAGTGGATTTTTTTGAAATTTGGAAATGAAACGACAACAAGTCGGTTCTTTTAAATATAAGGATAAAATTGTAAAAACAAAAATGAGAAGAGTAGTGTTAGGTGTCCGTCTTAGCGTCCGTTTTCTTATTTTAAAAAAAATAAAAAAATAAAAAAATCACTTTTGTTAATAAAAAAAAAGGTTTAAATTTGTTCGATCCTCATTTTTTTTTTTTTAAGGCTATGAAATGGGTATGAAATAAATCTGAACCTATTTTTTGTTTTAAAATTTTTTTTTTCTTATTTTTTTAAGGGAGCAACAGACATTTTTTTTTTTTTTGACAAAAATCAAGTTCATCTTTATTTCATCTTTATTTCATAGCCTTAGAGAAAAATAAAATAGGAATCAAACAAGTTTAAACCTATTTTTTTAGTATAGAGCGAGACTCTAAAAAAACAAGTTAGCGTCCGTTTTCTTATTTAAAATAAATTAAAAATTAGAAAAATCACTTTTTTTAATAAAAAAACAAGTTTAAATTTGTTCAATCCTCATTTTATTTTTCTCCAGTACTATGAAATGAGGATGAAATAAATCTGAACTTTTTTTTGTTAAAAAAAATATTTTTTATTATTTTTTTAAGAGAGAAACGGACAAATTTTTATTTTTTTAATAAAAAATAGATTCAGACTTATTTCATTCTCATTTCATAGCCTTAAAAAAAAAAAAAAATAGGAATCAAACAAATTTAAACCTATTTTTTATGAAAAAAAAAAAGTAATTTTTTTAATTTTTGATTTTTTTTTTTTGTTTTGAATAACTAGCGTCCGTCTATACTACTCTTATTTTTAATTTTTTTTTTTTAATAAGAAAACGGACGTTAGGCGTCCGTCTACGCCTATCACTACTCGACGATTTTACCTTTACTTTTAAACGAACCAGCTCTTCAGGGTCCGTTTTTGTGTGACTTCTTGTATAAGTCTTGAAATCTCTCCTTCTCTTTCTCTTTCTTTCTCTCAGAGTCCGAGACTGAGAGCGTCAATGGCAAATGATAAAGAGGCAGAGAGTGAAGTGGGAGTGGAAAAAGAGGAAGAAGAAGAAGAGAAATGGGTAAAGCATTATTCGTCGTATCATCAAATACTGTTGGTGGGTGATGGAGATTTCTCTTTCTCGTTGAGTTTGGCTCTGTCTTTTGGCTCCGCTTCCAATATCCTCGCTTCCTCTCTCGACTCTTATGGTCTAACTCTCTCTCTCCCCCTCTCTTTCACACACGCTGTTGTGTACTTGTTGTATGTATGTATGTGATTATGTCTACGCATATATGTATGTGCATATGCATGTTGTTTTTGGTGAAAGGTGTAAGCTTTCTTGGTCTTGTAATAAGGAAACTTGGATTTTTTTTTGGCTCTAGGGCAAGTATAAAGGAAAAGAAATTTCATTTTGGTTGGGATTCTGGGAGCCTTTCAGTTATTAACTTGCATATGTTAAGAAAGAAAAAAAAATGGGTATAATAATGTATTTTGATTCTATGCCATATAAATTGATGATATTGCATTCAGTTTTGGGAGAAAATGTAGTTCTACTTATTAATTTATTTTGGTGAATTCGCTATACTGATTAATTATGGAATGTGGGCAGAATGTTGTACTTTTGAATTTCCGCATAGTGGTTGAGAAATTTACGGTAGGAAATGCAAGCAGAAATTTCGGAAAATCTATATAAATTTAATTCGAATTTCTTTACTCTAACTTTTTCTCTGCGTTAAAACAAAACATTAGAATTTATGTTCATTGCCAAGGTAAGCAGGTTTATTTAGAAAGAAAAGGTGGTTATACCATTCATAACTGTTGCAACTTTTATGTTGGATTTTTAAGCTATATTAACTGTTATGAGTAGATGTTTACATTGTTCATCTTTCCTCGCCTTTTGATGTTTTTAACTTTTGGATAGCTTATATTGTCGGTGCTTTCTGTTGAATTAGATGTGGTGATCAAGAAGTACAAGGAAGCAAAATCGAATTTGGAAAATTTAAAAAAGCTGGGGGCATCCCTCTTATTTGGAGTGGATGCGACTAAAATGAAATTTCATACTGATCTGAAAATGCGGAAATTCGATCGAATTATCTACAACTTTCCTCATGCAGGGTTTTTTGGAAAGGAAAACAATGCAGATCTGATTAAGTAAGTTGTTTTTATTGTAATTTGTATTGGTTTGTCTCTTCAATTTTTTGTCTTTTTTCCAATAATATAGTCTTTGGCATGGGAATTTCATGTGTTGGCAATTAAGTAATCGTAGTTGTTGCACATTTGATACAATTATATACAAGTAATGCCATAAATCAGATGCATTGATCAACCAGTTGAAATTTATTTGATAGGTCTCATTTGCAGAAGCAGGGGAAATAGTAATAAGCTTAGGTGTCATTTTTATACAAATAAGAAATTGGAAGCATCCATTTTGATTTTTTGAATTTAATCATTGTGTGATGAGGACATTGTCATATGGGTGTTTGGTGTATGGGGAGTATGTAGCTTTGTGAAACAATGTGAAGCCATGGCCTTTGGGTAGTATTAGGCGAATACTCACGAATCCATGTTGGAATAGCGGAGTGATATTCTGAAGAGTCTCTCATTGGGCATCTTTTGATGTGCATGATGCGGATAATGTTAGAATATGAGTACCATTGCTGCGTAAGCGTTATGCTATGTCCATATGAGAGTATCTTTTGATGTTCATCATGCTCATGTCCAAGGGTAGACGGTTTCTATGAAAATTTTTGATTCATTACAGGGATCTAATACTGTGTTTACGTTCCATAATCTGGTACCTACAGGATGCATAGAGATCTTGTGAATGGCTTCTTCAGGAACGCAAGAGGCATGCTTCGAGCAAGTGGTGAGATTCATGTAAGCCACAAAACTACAGGTCCATTCTGTGAATGGAATATAGAGGAACTTGCTTCACAGAACTCTTTGACATTGGCTGCGTGTGTTGATTTCAAGAAAGAAGACTACCCTGGTTACAACAATAAGAGGGGGGATGGTTCGAGATGTGATGAACCCTTCCCTTTGAGAGAGTGCAGCACCTTTAAATTCAGATTGTCCCCTAAAACTAAAATGTTGGCTCCAGCAGTACATGGAAGATCTCTGCAATTTCAAGACATTCCGGTCCCAATGCTGCAGTCTTTATCCTCAAATAATTTTAGTTATCCTCGAGCAGGTCACTTCACAAATATGGAACAAGTTTCAGAGGATGTGCTTTTGCTATTAACAGTTAGAAGGAGAACCCATTTGGATTCGGCAGTAGATGGAAGATCTCAGCGATTTCAAGAGATTCCAGTCCCAATGCAGCAGTTTTTATCTTCACATAATTTCAATGATCCTCGAGCGGGTCACTTGAGAAATATGGAACAAGTTTTAGAGGATGTGCATTTGCCATTAACAGTTAGAAGGACAACACATTTGGATTCGGTGGCACATGAAAGATCTCAGCGATTTCAAGAGATTCCGGTCCCAATGCAGCAGTTTTCATCTTCACATAATTTCAATGATCCTCGAGCGGGTCACTTGACAAATATGGAACAAGTTTTAGAGGATGTGCATTTGCCATTAACAGTTAGAAGGACAACACATTTGGATTCGGTGGCACATGAAAGATCTCAGCGATTTCAAGAGATTCCGGTCCCAATGCAGCAGTTTTCATCTTCACATAATTTTAATTATCCTCGAGTAGGCCACTTGACAAATATGGAACAAGTTTCAGAGGATGTGCATTTGCCATTAACAGCTGGAAGATTGCAGCGATTTCAAGAGATTCCGGTCCAAATGCAGCAGCTTCCGACTTCAATTAATTTTAGTCATCCTCGACCAGGTTACTCAATGAATGTGGGACAAGTTTCAGAGGATGTGCGGTTGCCGTTAACAATCAGTGCTAGAAATGAATGCTTTGGAATGATTGATAGGCGCTTGAATAATCCAACAGAAATATTTGGAAGAAATATGATTGATTCAAGCTACCCTTTTCATGCACCGGGGCTTCATTTTAGAGACTTTGCAGAAATGGCAGGAAGAACCTTGAATGGTGACAGATACATTTTGCGTGAGATTCAGCGTAGGAGAGAATTGAGGTCAATGCAGCGGGCGAGGTTGATGTTGGATCGATATGGTCACTGACTGAATGCAAATGGTGCACAGGAACCGCGGTACTTGTGAATACCGTATGCACTATGCAGGGCTTTCAAGTATATTTGGTATGCAGGACTTTTGAAGCTCTGCGATCATAGCTGTTACAGTTTCATGTTTTTTGGGATCTGATTTCTTGCTAGCATCCACACTACACATTGTGTAAAATGGTTGTATTGTAGATATGCTGTACCAAGTTGCCTTGGGAAGCCTGTTTCTAGCTTTAGAAACTATGGGGGTTTTATTGACAATACATTTTAGAGGTTGATTTTTGATTTTTGGTCGAAGAAGTGTTACGTCACATTTTGTGTTTGCAGTTAGTTTTTTTTTTTTTTTTTTTTGTTAACAAGCAAAAAGCTTTCTCAAAAAGGCTCGTCAAACAAGGCCTATCTCTTCTCCCTGCTAGATTTCTCTATTTTTCCTGTACGAGCCTCCCAGCCTCCCTTGTGAGTGCCTGGAGAGGAGGAAAGAGCTCTGCCTTGTACCTCCATCCTACTTGCTCTTTCCTGCCTTCTCTTTCCAGTGGTGAAGACCATGCTGGGAAGGGGGAGATTGCCCCTTAAGCCCAGTTGCTGTGTCAAAAAGATTGCAAAATTTTAGCGCATGCAATGCTATTGCAAGTAATAAATTTTTTGTAAGACTAAAGTTGATTCACAGGGAACGGTAGACACTAATTAATAAATTCAATTAGGTAGAGAATAACTCTAGATATTTAACAATAAAGTACTAAAAGCATTCTCATCCGGCTCTCTACTTGTATATTCAAAATAAGGAGTAAAATCAGTTTTTTTTTTTTATTTTTTATTTTTTTATTTTAGAGAGGCACTTTTTTTTAACACCTACATTTGGTTCCTTAAACTAGGGATCCACTTTGACTTTTTCATTTAAATATTAGGGTTAAACATACTTTTGGTATCTGTGGTTTACGCGATTATCAAATAGTTACTTTGTTTTTAAAATGTATTACAGGTGGTACCTGTAGTTAACATAACTACCAAGTTAGTACTCCTATCAAGATTTTGTCTAAAAATTAACGGAGCGTCACATCACCACCAATTAAAATGCGACACGTGTCCAGTTGACCAAATTTGAACGCTATGTCAGCCAAAAAATAATAAACTTTAAAAACTTAAAAAACAAAAAAAACTTAAAAAAATCCTAAACTTTTAAAAAAACAAAAAAACAAAATAAAATTAAACAATGGGGGTTGGCCGGCCACCTCCATTTGGCTAAGGGGGTGGCTCAAGCCACCCCCTATGGTTGTCTAGGGGGTGCCCGAACCACCCCAAGGTCCATGGGGGTGGTTCGACCACCTAGCTTGCAAAAAGGGGTGGCCGAAACCACCCCCAAGAGCAACCGAGGGTGGCCGACCACCCCTGGTTGGCCTTAGGGTGGTTTTGCCACCCCAGACTGATCAGCCCACCCCCAAGGCGGTCTAGGGTGGCCAAAACCACCCCAGGGCCAACCGGGGGTGGTCGGCAACCCCCTTTTACAATTTGGGGTTGGTTGAACCACTTCCAAAGGCTTGGGGTGGTTCGGCCACCCCAACCGGCGTCTAGAATGGCCGAAACCACCCTAGGGCCAACCGGGGGTGGCCAACCACACCCCGGTGGCTCTTGGGGTGGCCGAACCCACCCCAAGGCCCTTGAGAGTAGTTTGGCCATCCCAGGCGGCAGATCTGGGGTGGCTGAAGCCACCCCCTTTTGCAATTTGGGGGTGGCCGAACCACCCCAAGGCCTTTGGGGGTAGTTCGCCACCCCCAAATCGGCCGATCTGGGGTGTGACTGAAACCACCCCAGGGCCAACTGGGGGTTGCCGGCTACCTCCGGTGGCTCTTGGGGGTGGTTTCGCCACCCTTTTATGCAAGCTAGGGGTGGCCGAACCACCCCCATGGACCATGGGGTGGTTCGGCACCCCTTAGCCAGCCATAGAGGGTGGCTCTCTTGTTTATTTATTTTTTTTTTTTTTGCGTTTTTTGTTTTTTAAAAGTTTAGGATTTTGTAAGTTTTTAAGGTTTATTATTTTATTATTTTTGGCTGACGTAGCTTTCAAATTTAGTCCAACTAGATACGTGTTGCATTTTAATTGGTGGTGACATGACGCTCCGTTAATTTTTTGGACGGAATCTTAACAGGAGTATTAACTTGGTAATTATGTTAACTACAGGTACCACCTGTGATACGTTTAAAAACGAGGTAACTGTTTGATAATCGCGTAAACCACATGTACCAAAAGTGTGTTTAACCCTCAATATTAATATTTTAAGATTTGAATATAAAAAAAAGAAGAGTATAAATTAATATTTTATTATAAAAAATAAGAGAGGAAGTGAAATGACTTCCTACTAGTAGGGAGCCATTTATTATATTATATATATATATATATATATATATATATTTTAAAAGTAAGGAGCCGGATGGAAGCAATAAAATGGTCCAAAATTATTTTGACTCTTTAAAGTAGGAAAATCTCTACCGTAGAAAAACAGATGATAATGCTCTAATTAAATAAAAATCAATAAAGCATGAGTTTGATTGAAAATTTAATTTTAATGACAAATTAAAAGAGATTAAGCATTTATTAACAATTTGAATCATAACAAATCAAACTAAGTAAGAATTTGATATAAACAAAATCATAATGAATAAAAAAAAGCTTGTCAACATGCATGAAATCTTTTTCAAATTAAAATATTTCCTACCATTCAATCATTAATTTATGAAAAAACATTCAAAATCATTTCAAGAACACATAATAAAAAATACTAGGCATCACCCATAGTCCTAAGCCCCTAACTAAAAGATTAGCCACTCATAATTATGAAAATAAATTTCATACTCAAAGTTCTAAACATTAAACATAATAAAATTTTAAGAACTTGAAAATATTGATGAACGGAGGAGAACACAAGTTTCCACCTCCAAAAAAAAAAAAGAGAGAGACCACCCCCATAGAAGGGATGCTTTCCTTCTCTGTGGCAGCCGCTGTTATCAGTGACGAGTTGGGCAACATCATCCTGGCAGCCACCAAAAACTGCCAACTATAGATGCTCTTATCAGTGAAGCTTCAGTAGCCCTGTTGACTACCTAGTTAGCCCTCTCTTCTGCTCGGTCTCATTTTCATCTTGAGGGTGAT
The DNA here is from genome assembly GCA_900184695.1 of Betula pendula. NCBI lineage: Eukaryota > Viridiplantae > Streptophyta > Magnoliopsida > Fagales > Betulaceae > Betula > Betula pendula. The sequence goes on from FXXK01000426.1 coordinate 584,529, forward strand.
GCTTTATTGGTTATACTTGCTGTTAAAAGCCCTGTTCTGTTCTCCTCTTGGACTATTGCTAATTATATTTCTGATATTAGCTTAGCCCTATCATCCTTTCGAAGCTGGAATGCTTCTAAAGTGTCTAGATGTACCAATTTTAGAGCACACGCGTTAGCAAAATTGGCCGCTTCCAATCTTGTTTTTGGAAGCATTCCCACAAGATCTCTCATTCTCTCATTCATTAGGATCAGAAGTGGAAAAGATCCACCCCTGTAACCCTTTTTTCCTCATTTAATTAGAAAGAAAAGAAAAGAAAAGAAAAGAAAAGAAAAGAAAAGAAAAAAAAAAAAACTGATTTGTTCTTTAAAAAAAAAAAAAAAAGAGAAAAGAGAAAATCCTCCAAAATCATGGCCCACGTGCTGTCTTTCACTTCACTTACAATGGCAGCTCTTTAAGAGACAAGTTTGTCTCCTGTGCTTTTGTTGTTTTCGGAATGCCTATTATTACTTGTACATTTTAGTCTTCATTCACGAACTGCTGGAGCACAAATGAGTTTTGTTTTGGTTTTCTGTAATGTCTCCAACCCCATTCGGCAGTCTGCCATTGAAAGAGCTGGTCTCTGCTGCGTTTTCAGATGTATCCCTTCACATTTGTTTTTTACTTCTTTTTTTCGTCTCTGCAAGGCAAGATGAGCAGCAGTTCAGCCCTTCACATTTCTTTTTTTTTTTCTTCTTCTGTCCTTCACAATTTTCTTTTGTTAAAAATATGTTTGTCCTTTTGCTTGCAGCTGCCCATGTTCTTGATTTTACAGGTTCAGCTAATCACGCCTCTACTGCGTTTCGGCCAGCTATTTGATCTTTCATTTTTGTTGCTTTCTTCAATCTCACGCTAAGCCCAAGGTCTAAAGGAGAGTTCTCTTCTTTTTACTTTCCATTTAATGAACCCAATGACAATTCCAAAATACCTCATTGCATATTGCAAGTTGAATTTGTTTCTTTTCTTTTTGTTTTTTGGTCTACCACGTTTTTGCCTTTCTTTTGAGTTACTAACCTTTTTTTTTTTATTCATTTGCTTTTCTTGACAATTTTTATTGTTAGAAATTATACCAATTCCTACAAAAGATAATTCATTGCATTAATACATTATTTAAGCTAAAGAATAATAATTAGATACTGTTCCAAACTTAACTATAAAATGCAAGAATTAATTAGTACAAAATAAAGTACTAAGAGGGTATGTGCACAATTTTTTTGAAACTAGTAGAGACTTGCAACCTGTTTTGGGATTGTGTTGAAAAATAGAGTTTTGAGAAAAATATACATACTTTCCTTAAACTACCACCACATTATCAATATCCCTCAAACTATCAATTGTGTCGATATCCTCACTAAACCACCAAAAAATGTCAATGCTTTCCCTAAGGCCAGCAAAAAGATAAAAATTTAAAATTAATGTATCTAATGATGTATATGAAGTCAATATTGACACATATTTCAAAAAAAATTAAATAATTTAAAATCATATACAGTACTGTTAGATACACCAACTTTAATTGACTATAAAATAGATACTATCAATTTCATTTAAAATGAAAAAATCCTATTCCTCTTTGGACCATTAATCATATGTGAGATGAATGTCATAAAAACTACAGTACATATGCTGTAGTTTTTTAACCGGACCTATGCGAAATCCATCAAAAATCAGCTATCCGAATATAATAGAAAAGTAAGAAAAAGTTCAAATGATGAGTTCCACAATCCAAAAGTTTGATTTAGTTTGTTTAGATTGGACACTAACTCCGTTAAGTTGTGTGACAAAACTAAGGATGGGCCGGGGTTTAGTCTAACTGAAGTTTTAAAGTCCAAAAACGTGAAGATTAACGTTTGTGCTTATTTGAAAAAAAATCCTACCCAAAAATATATTTAAACTTGTTACCCCATTTACAATTGGTTCGGTTTTGTTGTGGGCTAAACGGTCCAAAAAAGTGCGAGTGTCGTTAAGAACCAGTGCATATATATACAGGCCATTGACCATTCGATTGTGTGATCGAAAGTCTTCCACCAACTTGGGCAAACAAGGCCCGACCAAGCATGTAAAGAGGTACCATATATGAACCACGCTGCATGGAACATGGACATTAAAGGGCCTATGTTGAAAGAAGACTAGGAGTCTCTGTGGAAAGAAAACTAGGAGACCTCATCATTCTCATTCATGCATGGAACTATGGAAGCCTTCGAAACTTGTATTTATTCAGAAATGAGTGGGTGATTTTAATGGTAGTATCTTAATTCTTCTTGTCGATTCCAATGCTCATTCAATCCAACGGGACGAATGGGCTCCTCCAATTAGAGTGCGACTCCTATATATATACATACTACGGGAAAATATCACCAAAAAGCCCTCATAGAGCACATACGACGGGCAGCCCTAATTCTAAATGAGCCCCCTGCAAACTGACAAGTGTGCCTATTCGACCCAACCAAGCTGGCCATATGGTATACAGCAAAGGCATCGTCCTTAGCATCTCCGTCAAGCTGGATGGAAATATACCAAACGTGAGGCGTTCACGTGACCAAATCTCGCCAAAAACTTCCAATTTTTGCCGCTGTTCTTCGTTGGACAGTGTGAAATGCCGATAAAATTTATTATTATTAGTAATCGGGTTCTGCTTCGCTGAAACATTTTTTGTCTCTATTTCCACCAACATTTACTGCCTCGCCATTGTCGTCCACCGCACTTGAACCGTAGACATCGTTGCAGCCTCGAAGACAAGAGGAATAGATGCAGATAGATGCAGGACAACGGACGAAGACAAGTTAATGGAAATAATGACGGAGAGAAGAGGGTCAACGAAGGTTTAATATTAATATAATAATAAATTTATCGGCATTTCCACACTGTCCAACGAAGGGCAAATTGGAAGTTTTGGGCGAGATTGTCACGTGCACGTCACGTTGGTATAATTTCCATCCAGCTTGACGGAAGATGCTAAGAGATGCCTTTTTATACCATATTGGGCAGTTTGTTGGGTCGGAATACCACCTTGTCATTTCAGGGGGCTCATTTAGAATAGCTGTCAGTATGAGGGGCTTTTTTTATTTTTTCCCTATATAATATAGGAGTCGCACTCTAATTGGAGAGCCCATTCGTCCCGTTGGATTGAATGAGCATTGGAATCGACAAAAAAGAATTAAGAGATACTACCATTAAAATCACCCACTCATTTCTGAAATAAATACAAGTTTCGAAGGCTTCCATAGTTCCATGCATGAATGAGAATGATGAGGTCTCCTAGTTTTCTTTCCACAGAGACTCCTAGTCTTCTTTCAACATAGGCCCTTTAATGTCCATGTTCCATGCAGCGTGGTTCATATATGGTACCTCTTTACATGCTTGGTCGGGCCTTGTTTGCCCAAGTTGGTGGAAGCTTTCGATCCACACAATCGAATGTCAATGGCCTGTATATATATGCACTGGTTTTAACGACACTCGCACTTTTTTGGACCGTTTAGCCACAACAAAACGAACCAATTGTAATTGGGGTAACAAGTTTAATATATATTTTGGGTAGGATTTTTTTTCAAATAAGCACAAACGTTAATCTTCCACGTTTTTGGACTTTAAAACTTCAGGTTAGACTAAACCCGGCCCATCCTTAGTTTTGTCACACAACTTAACGGAGTTAGTGTCAATCTAAACAGACTAAACTCAAAACTTTTGATTGTGGAACTCATCATTTGAACTTTTTCTTACTTTTCTATTATATTCGGATAGCTGATTTTTGATGGATTTCGCATAGGTCCGGCTAAAAAACTACAGCATATGTACTGTAGTTTTATGACATTCATCTCACATATGATGTAATGGTCCAAAAGGAATGAGGATTTTTTCATTTTAAATGAAATTGATAGTATCTATTTTATAGTCATTAAAGGTTGTGTATCTAACAGTACTGTATATGATTTTAAATTTTTAATTTTTTTTTGAAATATGTGTCAACTATTGACTTCATACTACATCATTTAGATACATTAATTTTTAATTTTTATCTTTTTTGCTGGCCTTAGGGAAAGCATTGACATTTTTTGGTGGTTTTAGTGAGGATATCGACACAATTGATAGTTTGAGGGATATTGATAATGTGGTGGTAGTTTAAGGAAAGTATGTATATTTTTCTCAAAACTCTATTTTTCACACAATCCAAAAACAAGGTTGCAAGTCTCTACTAGTTTCAAAAAATTGTGCCACATACCCTCTTAGTACTTTATTTTGTACTAATTAATTCTTGCATTTATAGTTAAGTTTGGAACAGTATCTAATTATTATTTTTAGCTTAAATAATGTATTAATGCAATGAATTATCTTTTGTAGGAATTGGTATAATTTTCTAACAATAAAAATTGTCAAGAAAAGCAAATGAATAAAAAAAAAAAGGTTAGATAACTCACAAGAAAAGGCAAAAACGTGGTAGACCAAAAAAACAAAAGAAAAGAAACAAATTCAACTTGCAATATGCAATGAGGTATTTTGGAATTGTCATTGGGTTCATTAAATGGAAAGTAAAAGAAGAGAACTCTCCTTTAGACCTTGGGCTTAGCGTGAGATTGAAGAAAGCAACAAAAATGAAAGATCAAATAGCTGGCCGAAACGCAGTAGAGGCGTGATTAAGCTGAACCTGTAAAATCAAGAACATGGCCCGCTGCAAGCAAAAGGACAAACATATTTCTTAACAAAAGAAAATTGTGAAGGACAGAAGAAGAAAAAAAAAAAGAAATGTGAAGGGCTGAACTGCTGCTCATCTTTGCCTTGCAGAGACGAAAAAAAGAAGTAAAAAACAAATGTGAAGGGATACATCTGAAAACGCAGCAGAGACCAGCTCTTTCAATGGCAGACTGCCGAATGGGGTTGGAGACAATTACAGAAAACCAAAACAAAACTCATTTGTGCTCGCAGCAGTTCGTGAATGAAGAACTAAAATGTACAAGATAATAATAGGCATTCCGAAAACAACAAAAAGCACAGGAGACAAACTGTCTCTTAAAAGACTGCCATTGTAAGTGAAGTGAAAAGACAGCACGTGGGCCATGATTTTGGAGATTTTCTCTTTTCTCTTTTTTTTTTTTTTTTTTTAAAGAACAATCAGTTTTTTTTTTTTCTTTTCTTTTCTTTTCTTTTCTTTCTTTTCTTTTTCTTCTAATTAAATGACGAAAAAAGGGTTACAGGGGTGGATCTTTTCCACTTCTGATCCTAATGATGACAGAAACTGGAGAGATCTTGTGTGGAATGCTTCCAAAAAACAAGATTGGAAGGGCGGCCAATTTTGCTAACGCGTGTGCGGTCTAAAATTGGCTACTAAGACACCTTTAGAAAGCATTCCAGCTCGAAAGGATGATAGCGGCTAAGCTAATATCAGAATATAGTCAATTAGCAATAGTCAAGGAGGAGACAGAACAGGGCTTTTAACAGCAAGTATCAACCATAAAGCATCACCTCAAGACTGAAAATGAGACCGAGCAGAAAAGAGAGGGCTAACTACGGTAGTCACCGGGGCTACTGAAGCTTCACTGATAAGAGCATCTATGAGTTGGCAGTTTTTTGGTGGCTCCAGGATGATCGTTGCCCAACGTCACTCGATAAAGACGCTGCAACAGAGAAGGAAGCCATCCCTTCTATGGGGGTGGTCTCTTCTTTTTTTTTTTTTTTTGAGTGGAAACTTGTGTTCTCCTCCCGTTCATCAATATTTCAAGTTCTTAAATTTTATTATGTTTAATGTTTAGAACCTTTGAGTATGAATTTATTTTTCCATAATTATGAGTGGCTAATCTTTTAAGTTAGGGCTTATGGACTATGGGTGATGGCTAGTATCTTTTATTATGTGTTCTTGAAATGATTTTGAATGTTTTTCATAAATTAATGATAGATGGTAGGAAATAATTTTAATTGAAAAAGATTTCATGCATGTTGACAAGCTTTTTTTTATTCATTATGATTTTTGTTTATATCAAATTCTTACTTAGTTTGATTTGTTAGATTCAACATTTGTAATAAATGCTTAATCTCTTTTAATTTGTCATTAAATTAAATTTTCAATCAAACTCATGCTTTATTGATTTTAATTTTAATTAGAGCATTATCATCTGTTTTTCTACGGTAGAGATTTCTACTTTAAAGAGTCAAAATAAATTTTGCGACATTTTACTTGCTTCCATCCGGCTCCTTACTTTGAAAATATAAACCGTATATA
>FXXK01000427.1:0-31953 GCA_900184695.1 Betula pendula
AAAAGAAGAGATCGCTGATGGTTATGGAAGTTTATCATCCGCGTCGACTTTATTTTGTCGATGCTGATAGTCTTTTATTTTTAACGTGTATAAAGTGCAATATGGCAACAGCGTCGACACATGGTGTCAACGCTGTTGGTTATGGAAGTTTATCATCCGCGTCGACTTATAGTGTCGACACTGATGTGATGCAAGTTAATCAACTGCGTCCACTTATGGTGTCGACGCTGATATCATGTCCATGTTTAACGTTGTATTAGTGCAATATGGCAACAGCGTCGACACCATATGTCGACGCTGATGGTTATGGAGGTTTTATCATCAGGGTTGACTTATTTTGTCGATGCCTGATGGTGATGCAAGTTGATCAGCCGCGTCGACTTTATGTGTCGACGCTGATAGTCATGTTCATGTTTAACGTGTGTGAAGTGCAATATGGAAACAGCGTCGACACCATTTGTCGACGCTGATGGTTATGGAGGTTTTATCATCAGTGTCGACTTATTTTGTCGATGCTGATGGTGATGCAAGTTGATCAGCCGCGTCGACTTATGGGTGTCGACGCTGATAGTCATGTTCATGTTTAACGTGTGTTAAGTGCAATATGAAAACAGCGTCGACACCATTTGTCGACGCTGATGGTATGGAGGTTTATATCATCAGTGTCGACTTATTTTGTCGATGCTGGATGGTGTGCAAGTTGATCAGCCGCGTCGACTTATGGTGTCGACGCTGATAGTCATGTTCATGTTTAACGTGTGTGAAGTGCAATATGGAAACAGCGTCGACGCCCATATGTCGATGCTGAAAGTTATGGAAGATGATCATCAGCGTCGGACTTATTTTGTCGATGCTGATAGTCCTTTATTTTTTAACGTGTATAAAGTGCAATATAGAAACAGCGTCGACACCATAAGTCGACGCTGTAAGTAAAAGTATTAGCATCGACTATTGTCGACGTTAATTGTAGATTATGGACGCTGTTACAATTTTTATTGAACCCGCGCGGGCATAATTTCCCGCCAACTTATTAGCGTCCGGTTATTAGGGTCGACTTATAAAGTCGACCCTAATAGTAGCACGTTTTTAAATTAGCGTCAAGTATTAGCGTCCGACATATAATACATTTTTAGCGTTGACTAGGTAATTGTCGACGCTGATAAGTTATTTTCAGCGTCGACTTTGATGTCGATGCTGATAAAGTGGACGCTAATGATTGAATTTCTTGTAGTGGTATAGGGAACAAAATCATTTTTTAGTTCTCTATTTAAATGCACTTCACAGCAGCTTCTCTTCATCTTTCTCTATATGAATTAAATAATATTTAAATTAAATGCTAAAAGAAAGAGAGAGGAAAGATAAATTATTTAAATATTGTTTTAAACAAATAATAGAGAAGAGAGAAATGAAAGAGAAAGTTTTTATATTAAAATAATACTAAGGGAACCATTTTTTGTTCCTTAGATGAAGGGAACCAAAAGTGGTTCCCTTGGTGTTTCTATAGTTTAAGGAACACTTAGGGAAGCTGCTGCAGAGACTTTTTTGTGTTTTTTTAATAGTTTTTTCTACATTAGAGAATGAAATGAGGTTTAAGGGAAGCTGCTGCTAATGCTCTAAGAGGGAGATGAATACTTTTGACCAAATTTATTGTAGTTAATTTGGATAACTTTTAGATGGATGAAAGACAAATTTGAATAACTTTTTTAGCATTATCCTTTGTAGTTAATGCTTTTGATATTTTCAAAAGCCACTCGATCCCCACAACCATATTCTGTCGGTACACTGCAGAGTGACATGCGTGGCTTGGTAAACTTAAAAAGCTGGCTTTTACACTAATGACAGGATCGACACACTAGAGCTTGTCTTCTTTTTCAAAACCAAATAATATACGGGTTAGACTTAAGGCACTAGCAGTAGTGTTTTTATTTTTATTTTTATTTTTTTAATATAGGGAATTAAATTATTATTTATTTTTTTATTTAAATAATATTTCCAGTAACTTTTTTATTATTTTTCTATACTATTCAATTAAATATTTTTTAAATTAAATGCTAGAAGAAAAAGAAAAAAAATAAAAATTATTTAAATATTGTTTTAAATAAATGGTAAAAGAAAAAGAGAGGAGAGAAAAAGTTTTTTATATTAAAATAAGGAAAAAATGCAAAATTGGTCCACAATGAGTGATTTGTAATTTAGGCTAACCACAAGATTAATTTTACATTTTTCCTTTAAAATAACACTAAGGGAACCATTTTTGGTTATCTAGATGAAGAGAATAACTTTTGATTCTTTTGGTGTTTTTATAGTTTAGAAAAATTGTTGTAGAGGTTTTTTTGAGTTTTTTTTTTTTTTTATAATTTTTTCTACACTAAGAATGAGAATGAAATTTAAAGGAAGCTGTTATTAATACTCTTACATAAATAGAACAATAATTAAAACCGAGATATTCTCACATATGTTACTACACCTTTCTTTTTTTTTTTTTTGAAGTGTGTTACTACACCTTTCAAAGGATATAATACAAAGCCAATAATTTTATATGAAATGCTACATTTTTTTTTTTCTTTTATCATTTTTTTATTTTGCTATTTTTCAAAATTATCATTGAATCGATCCACACATGAAATCCATAGATTCAATAGTAATTTTAAAAAATAGAAGAGTGAGAAAAAGATACGAATAGATATTATAACATTTCCCTAATTTTATTGTACATGACAGTATTCTATATCTACTTATTTTTGGTAAATTCTAAAATAAGAAAATAACAAATAACGTATTGAGAAAACACAGTTTAAGAAGATTTTTGTTCAGATTCAGACAGTGAAAGTATAAAATAAAAGATTTTGTTACAATTACTGCTAATTGTCAACCGTATTCGGTTGACATGAAAATCAATAAATTAATTTTCTATTTTAAATTATAATTTTTTCGTTTATTTTATTTTTCCATCTTTAGTTTATTTTTATTGCTTTTAGATTTCAAATTTTGTAATGTTTTCCTTTTTAGGGGATTTTAGTTACTTATTACGTTTTACTATTCGCCGTTAGAATAGTATTGATTAGCAATAATTGTTTAATTATTTTTATTTATATTTTTTCTTTTAAAAGTTTTGTGTTTTCTATTAAAAAGAGTTCATTATATGAAGAAATAAGTTTACAACTCTGATAATGAATATTTAAAAAAATACAAAATTTTTTATATATTTTTATCTATTAAACTATGTGTAACTTGTATTTTTTACAAAATTAAAGTTGCAATATTTCTCTTCTTTTTATCCACGCTTCCCTTGCTGCGTCAGTAACCCAACCTTTTCTTTCATTGCATATTAAGAAAGAAAAAAAGCAGCACACAATTTTGTTTGCAACCGAAACAAAGCTCTATCCCACTCTCTTGTAGCTACACTATCTATACATTATTATTATTATTATTTTTTTATAAATCTATCTATCCATTATTAGCATCGAGAAATCTCTTGCCCTCAAGTGCCGACATAGTGTCGACAACTTATCCCGCGGCACAGTATCTGAATCTCTTTAAATCTTCTCACAGGGCACACCTTCTCTCTCTCTCTGTCTTCATCTCCAGACCTTGTGCTCATTTTCAAAATTAGCTTAGGCTTAATTTTGAAATAAAAAGAAAATCAGTTGTCTAAGCTTAATTAGCTTAAGCTTAATTTTGAATATGAGCATTAGATTGAACTAGCCTATTTAAATAAGTTTTATAACAATTTTTTTTATCATTTCTCTATGTTAAAATATTAATTAAGTGATTAAATTTACATTTTTTTATTAATTTAAACTTTTAGGACAAGTGGTGATTTAACATAGTATTAGAGCAGAAGTCTTGACTTTGAACCCTGGCTCACCTATTAAAAAGAAAGTTTCAGCCTACACGTGAGGGGGGTGTTAAAGTATTAATTAAGTGAATAAATTTATCTCTTTCTATTAGCTTAAGCTTTTGAGACAAATGATGATTTAACATCCTATACCATTTAAATATTATTAAAATTAAATCTTAGGAAAAGAGAGAGTATTTTATATTAATTTATATTAAAATAATGTTAAGGAAACAGTTTTTTGTTCTTTAGATGAAGGGAATTAATAACTTTTAGTTTCCTTTGTGTTTTTGTAGTTTAGAGAACACTAAGAGAAGCTGCTGTGTAATTTTTTTTTTAGTTTTTTTTTTTTAACATTTTTTTTTTGTTTTATTAGAGAAGAAAATAAAATTTAAGAAAAGTTATGGTTAATACCCTAAGATCAAGCTATGAATCGACCGTCTCAAAAAAGCACTCAGCGCATGGTACCAATAATTGTTCATGGACCATTTCCAAAGGAGTAAATATAAATGACAGTCTGGGCTGAAATGATTTTTCAGCCCAGGCACATGAACAGTGATTTTACTGTTCATGGGCCTCGTGAACAGTGTTTTTTTTTTTCTCTGATTTAGCCCAGGCTGATGCACTGTAGCATCAGCCTGGGCTGATGCCAATCGTTGCTCTTTCCAAAGAGGCTAGGAAATTAAAAATCTTTCTCAATATGACAATGACTAGGATCACACTCCAGCACATGTAGATCGTTGCTCTTTCCAAAGAGGCTAGGAAATTAAAAATCTTTCTCAATATGACAATGACTAGGATCACACTCCAGCACATGTAGGGTTAAACTAATGCAAGCCTTACTTTACAGAGCTATGGATGATAAATAACTTTAATATTTAATACCATATTATCTTCTTTAATTAATCTTTGAAGATTGTGTAATCTCCTGTCTCATCCGCAAATGTCGTATCTATTCGTAATTTCCGCAAATTCCACGAGCTGTATATGCCTTTTTCTCTTTTTTATTTTTATTTTTTTTCTTCTAAGTGATTATAATAAATCTTTAAGATCATTATATTTTGATTATAAGATCAGCCAGCTTAAGGAAAAAAAAAAAGAAAAAAGATCAGCCAGCTGTATAGATTGTAATGAATCTTTAAGATTTTTATATTTTGGCAAAGACCGAGTTTTTTTGAAATGGGTTGGAGAAATTTATTTAACGCTATTATAAAATTACCATGCATCTTTTGAGCTTGTAAAAAGTATATATAGTATTAATATATATATAGCATTAAAAGATTAGAGAATTGTATTTAAAAACATGTATTTTTTTAAATATTAAAGGACATAACAATTTTATAAACAAGATTAAAAGAAGTTTCTCCACCAAATGTCGTATCTATTCTTAGTTTATGCAAATTTCACCGGCTGTATAGATTATAATTAGAATGAAGGTTTAGATTATTATATTTTTGGTAACGTCCACCAGCTAGCTGATATGATTATATACTTTGCAAACTGAATTGAATTCTTTCCGAAAAAATCTGTCGTTTTGGCAATGGCTCACGTGGGATAAACTTGTAGTGTCAAGTTTGATGAAATGAGAGAAAAAGAATGTTGGAAATAATTTTGATGTACAAAAATTTTGTTAATACATAACAATATTAATCCGAAAATTAATAATGAAATAATAGATATAAAAATTATAGTAAGAAAAGATCTCACAATGTTATAGAATCATTGATATGAACCCGCAGGAAAGAGAATTCCGTTGAACCACAATCAATTTGAAAACTCACCCAAGAAAGCCAAATTCAAGTCTATGAATGGAGAATTTAGACCCGTTGAAAACACGTTTCAAGAACCTAGATTATATTAAAATCTAGACCCGTTGAAATCTCGTCTCAAGAACCCAAATTACGAGGAAGAACGCCACAAAGGTTGTGATTTACCTTTGATAAGTTCAAAAGTTCAATCAAGAACAAGATGAGTAAACTCAACTCACAATTAAAATTCAAAATAATGTCTATCTCCTTAAGTGATGGCTATGAGATGTTTAAATACTCTCTACAAAATAACCTTAGGCCAAAATAAGGCCCCTTTCCCAAAATACCCTCAAATGGAACAATTAAAGTTCTTTTGAAACCCTAATTAATAAAACATAAGAAATATATGGGTCAAACATCCTCAAGCCTATTTATTCTAAACTAATAAAATAAAGCCTTTAACCAAATTGAAAGCCTTCAATAACACTATGCCCTATTTTTAAGTCAAGTCTTTCATAGCTTGGATCAAGTAGATTAAGACTGGTTCTCCTTCTTTCAAGCCCATCTTGAGTGTTGGGCTCTTGCTAGCTTCATCCCATGTGGATTGCACTAATCCTTGCATTACTTCTCTGATCTTTTTGGCTCTTGGTCTTGTAATTGGCACATCTGAAACTTGCAAAGAATCTTTAAGAGTAGGCACACCTTGGTTCCCATCATTCCCCCTCTCCTCAAAAGGATTCGACTTCGAATCTTCACCTACATCAAAGGGAGAAAGATCAGAAACATTGAATGTAGCAGAAACATTATACTCACCTGGAAGATCCACTTTATATGCATTGTCATTAATTTTCTCAAGAGTTTGGAAAGGTCCATCTCCTCGGGGATGCAACTTAGTCTTCCTATGGGCTGGGAATCTTTCTTTGCGCATATGAACCCAAACCCAATCTCCTGGTTCAAAGGTGACACGCCTTCGCCCTTTATTGGCTTGGGAAGCGACCATTTCATTCTTGTGGGCAATTTGAAGCCGTACCCTTTCATGAAGTGACTTCACCAACTCTGCCTTCTTTTGGCCATCCAAGCTACTCCTGCCATCAACAGGTAAAGGCATCAAATCTAACGGAGTAAGCGGATTAAATCCATAAACAATTTCAAAAGAAGAATATGAAGTAGTAGTATGCATGGTCCTATTATATACAAACTCTATAAATGGCAAACAATCCTCCCAAGTTTTTAAATTCTTATGAACAACAGTGCGTAAAAGCTGAGTTAAAGTCCTATTAACTACTTCAGTCTGACCATCAGTCTGTGGATGACAAGTAGTGGAAAATAAGAGCTTAGTACCCAATTTTCCCCACAACACCTTCCAAAAGTAGCTAAGGAATTTAACGTCCCTATCAGAAACAATACTGCTAGGCACACCATGGAGTCGCACTATCTCTTTGAAAAACAAGTCAGCTATATTTGTGGCATCATCTGTTTTATGGCATGGAATGAAGTGTGCCATCTTACTAAATCTATCCACAACCACAAAAATAGAATCGCTACCCTTTTTTGTCCTAGGCAACCCCAAAACAAAGTCCATAGATATGTCGACCCATGGCTCACTAGGGACGGGTAAGGGTGTATACAACCCATGTGGCAAAACTTTAGATTTGGCATTTCTACATGTAATGCACCTGCTACAAATGCGATTGACATCTCGCTTCATCTTAGGCCAAAAGAAATGCTCATGCAAAATATCTAAAGTTTTCTTGATACCAAAGTGCCCCATTAATCCCCCACTATGTGCCTCACGCACCAATAACTCGCGCATAGAACAACTTGGTACACAAAGTTTGCTTTCTTTAAACAAGTAACCATCATGCTTGTAAAACTTACCAAATGCCGCCTTATCACATGCCATGTACACATTAGAAAAGTCAGCGTCATCGGCATACAGGTCTTTCACATATTCAAACCCAAGCATTTTAGCACTCATAGAAGTAAGAAGTACATACCTCCGGGAGAAAGCATCAGCAACAATGTTCTCCTTACCTTGCTTGTAACGGATGACATATGGAAATGTCTCAATGTATTCCATCCAACGAGCATGCCTTTTATTCAACTTACCTTGACCCTTGAGATGCTTCAATGATTCATGATCGGTGTGGATCACAAATTCCCTAGTCCATAAGTAGTGCTGCCAAGTCTCCAATGCACGAACAAGAGCATAAAGCTCTTTGTCATAAGTAGGGTACTTTAATGAAGCCCCACTTAGCTTTTCACTGAAGAAGGCTATGGGCCGCCTATCCTGCATCAAAACTGCTCCAATTCCTAAACTTGAGGCATCACATTCAATCTCAAAAGCTTTGTTAAAATCAGGTAATGCTAGCACAGGTGCAGAGCACAACCGTTCTTTAATGGTGGCAAAAGCATTCTCTTGATTATCCCCCCAATGAAACCCAACATTCTTTTTAATGACTTTAGTGAGTGGTGCAGCAATGGTGCTAAAGTCTTTAACAAAACGCCGATAAAAACTAGCTAAGCCATGAAAGCTTCTTACCTTAGTGATGCTCCTTGGCGTTGGCCATTCCTTGATGGCCTTGACTTTCTCTTCATCCACTTCAATACCCTTTGTACTAATAACATAACCAAGAAAAACAACTCGTTCCATGCAAAAAGTACATTTCTTGAAATTAGCATACAACTTTTCACATCGCAACACATCAAACACATATCTCAAATGCTCAATATGTTCATTTAAGGTCTTGCTGTACACTAGGATATCATCAAAATACACAACCACAAACTTACCAATGAACGCACGTAGGACATGGTTTATCAATCTCATGAAAGTACTGGGCGCATTTGTAAGTCCAAATGGCATAACCAACCATTCATAAAGCCCATACTTAGTCTTAAAAGCAATTTTCCATTCATCACCCTCTTTCATTCGAATCTGATGGTACCCACTTTTAAGATCAATTTTACTGAAAATACATGAGCCATGCAATTCATCAAGCATATCATCTAATCTAGGAATGGGATGGCGATACTTTACCGTGATATGGTTGACCGCCCTACAATCAACGCACATCCTCCACGTCCCATCATTCTTTGGCACGAGTAGCACCGGTACCGCACATGGGCTCATGCTCTCCCTCACGTACCCCTTGCTCATCAAATCCTCAACTTGCCTTTGAAGCTCCTTGGTCTCCTCCGAATTACTCCTATAGGCTGATCGGTTTGGAATAGCAGCTCCGGGTACAAAATCAATCTGGTGTTCAATGCCTCTAATCGGTGGCAACTCATTAGGCATCTCCTCTGGGAATACATCCTCAAACTCCTGCAACAAAGAAACAGCCAAACTAGGAAGAGACTGGTTAATTTCATCAAGATTAAGGTAAGACTCTTTATAGACAAGAAAAATCATAGGGCGATCTGCGAAGAAAGCCATCTTGACCTCACTCTCTCTTGCATAGAAACTCACTTTTGTCTTTCCTTTTCTCTCTGCAGACTCTCTTTCTTTTTTCTCTCGTGACTCTACTATTTTTTCTTTACTCTCAGCCACCTCTCTACTTTCTTTTTCACTCTTTCTTTTTTGCTCATTTTCACTCTCACTCTTTCTTTTTTGCTCAATCTCTTTTTCACTCTTGCTTTTTTGATCACTCTCATTTTCACTCTTTCTTTTTTTGAGCAACCTCACTTTTTAGTTTCAGTTGATCCTCATAAACCTGGCTTGGAGTTAAAGGAGCAAGCTTGATTGTTTTGCCCTCCTTTACAAAGCTGTACATGTTCTTGAACCCATCATGTGTCACCCTCCTATCATACTGCTACGGCCTCCCCAACAAAATATGGCCAGCATGCATAGGCACAATATCACAAAGTACTTCATTCTGATACTTCCCAATTGAAAAAGTAACTAACACTTGTCTATCTACCCTAACCTCTCCACAATCATTCAACCACTGCAATTTGTATGGTCAAGAGTGTTTTAAGGTAGGTAAATTCAATTTCTCAACCAAAGTAGTGCTAGCCACATTAGTACAACTGCCCCCATCAATGATCATACTACATACCTTACTGTTGACGTGACATTTAGTATGGAAAATGTTCTCTCTTTGTTGCGCTGCATCATCCACCTTAATGTGTGTATTGAGAGCACGCCTGACAACAAGAGACTTACCGGTCACGGCGTATACCACTCCATCATCATCACTATCATCAACCAACTCGGGCACCCCATCACTATCACCTTCACTCTCAGTCATCACCTCCCCATTGTCACGCAAAATCATCGCTCGCCTATTTGGACATTGAGAAGCGATGTGTCCTGAACCCAAACACTTAAAGCATTTAATATCTCTATTTCTTGAAGGTTGAGATTCTACCTTGGGTCTGTTGCTAGGTCCCTCATCTTTGCTCTTAGGTGGTTCGGTTTTCCTCTTTGCTTCAGCTGGATCATTCCTATCCCACTTTGATTTCCAAGTAGTACTAGAAACCGAAGTGTACCTTGCTGTCCCTTTTCTCTTTAATTGCCTCTCCACCTTCGTAGCCATGTGCACCATGTCCTCTATCTCCACATAATGCTGCAATTCAACTACATTGGCTATATCTCTATTCAAACCACTCAAAAATCTAGCCATGGTGGCCTCCCGGTCCTCCTCTACATTAGCCCGAATCATCGCTACCTCCATCTCCTTATGGTAATCCTCCACACTCCTAGACCCCTGTGTAAGATGTTGGAGCTTTTGGTAAAGGTCCCTATAGTAGTGGCTAGGTACAAATCTCCGTCTCATGAGATCTTTCAACTCTCCCCATGTCTCAACAAGCCTCTCATAATTCCTCCTCCTATTTGTCACTAATTGATCCCACCAAATAAGAGCATAATCAGTGAACTCAATTACCGCCAACTTCACTTTCTTCTCCTCAGAGTAATTATGATAATCAAATACCAACTCTATTTTTTTCTCTCACTCTAGGTAAACCTCAGGGTCAGTTCTACCTTGAAAAGATGGTATTTTCATTTTGATGCGCCCCAAATCTCTATCGACACCATCCCGACCCCCTAGGTTCCTCTCAAATCTTCTTTCATGCCTAACTCCTCTATGTCTACCCAACCCAATTTCAGATGTTAGGTCTTCCTCATCCTCATTATCTCCTTCATTCTCATATGCATTTTCAACCCGAGGCTCACATCGTCTCCGATTTCTCCCACCTTACAAATTTCTAATTGTTGCTTCTTGTTGATCCATCCTATCCCTCACTTCCCCCATCACTAAGTTCAACTGCTCAAATTGTTGTTGCATGGCCTGTCACACAAAGAATGGGTTATCGGCCACCCCCTCTGGTAATGAGCCACTGCGGCGAGACATTCTAATGTGCTGCAAAAAATATTGTTAGCGAAAAAAGAAAAGATCTCACACGCTCCCTTACGTGTTTAGACTCAAATGATGGCACTCCACTCGTGTTTCACTCTAAATAGGCTTTTTTTTTTCGATAATAATCTCACATTCTCTTGCCTTTTACCTCAAGAGTTTTCCCACGCAAGTTCTTTCAGAACTAATTGAACTCAATCAAGACAAAGCAACCCTGTTTAATCCCAACTAGCAATTAGGTTCAAGAAACAAGAACATGAGAAACACGGAAAGAATGAAACGACACAAGAATCATGAAAATTATACGAATGGAAGAGTAACTATAACACAAGATACAAACTATAATGAATGATGCACAGCCCTTTGGATGTTAAGGCTCAAGAAAAATTTTTTAGATTTTCTATACTTTTCTATTTTTTATTTATTTTATTTTATTTTATTTTATTTTTATTTATTATTTTTTCAACTGATTTGATCACAATCAAAAGAAAATTGCAATTAACAAAGCCCTAACAAAGAACTCAAAAACCCTAGAAGAATAAGTGATACGGCAGCTAAAAACCTTAGAAGAATAATGAATTTTCAGCAACCCTTTTTTTTTCTTTTTTCCTTTATTTTCTTTTCTTTTCTTGGTTCCCATCAATCATGCAAGAGCGTTGTTCTCAAAGGTTGATTTCGTGCCCTCTAAAGTATTTAACTCGGTGCGATTGGGTCGAGTTAATTAATAATATAACATATAACTTTATGCCTTAATACAAGTGTTTGACAACACTGTAGGTTGATGGAAACCAAAAGAAGTGAATAATCAATTTTTTCTTTGGAGAGCTCAATATATATAACACATAAACGTGAGTGCTGGTGAGGTTTTCTAAGAACAAATCATAAAAACAATCTAATGACCAAACGGTCATAACGTTAAAACCGTAAATCTTGTTAATGATCAAATGGTCAAATGCCATAAAAATTTGTTAAAGACCAACGGTCAAAACCGAAAAAATCAATTAAAGTTTATTTGTTTTCCTCATAAAACTCACGAACATGCAAGCCTTAATGTCTAACGGTAAAAATGTTTGAAGAATAGTAATAAAATTGCTATCAAATAACGGTTGGAAAATAAAGATGGTTTGTAACATTACAACAAAGAATTGAGAGAGTATTCGAGAGAATTTGGAAAAAGTGATGAACTGTTCTCATTGAATTTGTTTATTTACAGAAAACTCCAATAAATATACATCAATTTATCGCCTACACGAGCTAATTAACCAATTATGAAACAGAAAACTGAAATGAAAATTAAATTAGTTAATTACCTAACAGCTAATCAAAATCTAGTCAGCATCATCATGTACAACATCATCGTCATCGTCATTTAATTTTCTTTTAAGGGCTTGATAAAAAAAAATTAAAAAAAAATGGTATTAATACGAAGAGGGTATTATCTAGGCTTTTGTGAGGATTCTCATTTTGAGTTTTGAATTTACACTTTAGTAAGTCACAGGAATTATCATTTTGATGATAATTTCTAATCATCAAGATAAAAATCAATTTGGACTCCTTTTATAATTTCTGACAACAGGTCCCATATATATGCCATCTTTTTCATCTGCCTAATGTTGAAGAAATCTTGGCATCTTTTTGCTTTTTTATTTTTATGTTTTTCTTTTCTGCGTGAGAGACTTCGAGAGAAGGCGACATGGGATCCTTTGTTCTATTCGGAGAAGACGAGAGAGGACTGCTTATGGAGAAAAGGAGGAAACAGCCCCCGGCTCCTCCCGTTTTTTTTTTTTTTGGCGGCCCATCTTTTTGCTTGTAAATTTATAAATGTTAAAAACTACTCCCCTATCTTTTTATTTCTTTGGTTATTGGGTTATAATTACATCCTTCCCCAATCTTAACATCCCATTTACATTTATAAAAGAGAATTATAATTCACTTCAATTAATTCCCCCCAAACTATTATTTTATTATGAGTAGCACCTTTGAGTTAGATTTCGCCCCTAAATGTGGATGGAACATGCTTTACGCACGTGACATATTTTATGGGTGTAAACGCAAATAAGGTGTTAATTTATAGAATAAAGTGTAATTAACTCTAAAAAGATAGATGTCACCAAACCAAAAGAAGCCAAGAATAATAGAAAAGCTCAAAGACAAGAATCTGGCTCTCTTTGATTTTCTGATATGATAAGGTGATTAGATTGTAGATATATGGGTATTGCTCTAGTAACGTGCTCCATTACTAATAGAAGAAATATTGGAAATTTAAGAACAAATGCATGTGAAACAATTACGTTAGATCCTATATAGTTACATGAGAGGATACCGAATTAATTTTATTCCGCCGTGTATTATGTATTATATTTCTAAACTAACATTTATTTAATATTATGCATTAGCGGCGTCAGTAGTCATGCCTGATGCATTTTCTTACCACACGATGTTTACACTTAAAAAAGGACGATGTTTTATATGGACCAAAGCCAAAAGCTAGTGTAAATTTTTTAGAGCACATAAGCAAAATCCATCCAAATAAAATTAGTGTCGGCTAAAAAGTGAACTCCAACACCAATTTGAAAAAGCAAAGACGTCATATGACTAGGTACTAACTTGTGAAATACAATTCATACGTCACAAATATAATTCGTATAAACAATTCTTGTTTTACCATTACTATGCAATCATAAACGGTATGATCTTCTTTGTAGTGAAAATTCAGGGTGGATATTATCAATGTGCACAAATTATTGTGTACAATTTGTGTGCATATGGCATGAAAGTTTCCATTAGCATTGAAGCTTCTGTTATTATCAACGGTGAAATTCCTTACACTGATTTCAATAAGCAAAAAACCCAAATTCTAAAACAAAACAAGAGAAAGAAGAAAAACTACATTATGAGCACAACATGTATAATCTCTTAGGGCATAGATGAAGGAGAGTGCATTATTGGTACAAGATGAAGAGGAATTTTCTTTGTCACAGTGAGGCCGTTAACTTCAGTCATGTCCAATTCCTCCCCTTGCAACTTCCAATCAAACCAACATAATAGGTTTGCAACCACATACTCAACTGAAGCAACACCGAATGTCAATCCCGGACATCCCCTTCTCCCACCTCCAAATGGAATGAATTCAAAGTCTTGGCCTCCGAAATCAACCGGGTTGCCTTTGAATCTCTCCGGGAGGAACTCTTCTGCCTCTCCCATACTTTAGGGTCCTTTGAATTGCCCATGCATTGGTAAATATTCTTGTTTTTGGAGGAATATCATAACCTCCAATTTTCACACTTGTTATTGTTTCCGAGGTAACAAAAGAGGAATTGGTGGATGTAGTCTTAGAGTTTCTTTAAGGATACATTTGAAGTAATCCATTTTATTGATGTCATTCACGTCAATCTTTGACTTCTTGCTCACCACTCTTCTCATCTCTTCTTGTGCTTTTTTCATGATACTTGGATTTTTTATGAGCTCTGCCATTAACCATTCTAAAACTGTTGAACTAGTATCAGTTCCTGCCACAAACATGTCCTGAAATTGTAGGAAAAAAAAAAAAAACAACTTTAGAAATGCTTGTGTGTGTGTGGTGTTGAAAGAGAGAGAGAGAGAGAGAAGAGAGAGAGAGAGAGAGAGAGAGACCATTATAAATGCTTTGAGGTTGTCTTTGGTGAGCTCAATGTCTAGCATGCCATCTTTTTGAAGTCGAAGGAGAATATCCACGAAATCAAGCCTATTAGGCTGCTCATCATCACTTTCTTTGTCTTGTGTTCTTCAATCACTTGATCAAAAAAAAGCATCTAATTCTCTAAACTTCGGCCTTCAGATTGGCAATGCTAGACATTGAGCTCACCAAAGACAACCTCACAAGCATTTATAATGTCTCTCTCGGGTTTTGGTTGGACGCGAATAGGGATGAATTTTTGTTCCTTCACTAGTTTGTTTGTTTGTTTGTTTTTTTTTTTTTTTTTACGATGTCAGCCTGTTGATGATGTGGGGTTGTTTGGCACGAACGGGAGACACTTGGGTTTCGATGATGGTGAGGAAAAAAGTGGTGCTGGGTGAGGTAAGTGTTTGGGCGGAGATTGGCTTGCTGGAGAATAATTTTCAATTTTTCTTTTATGCTCCTCCATCCACTTGGTGAATTTATCATCTCAAGCGAGAAATTCTGACCGCATCTTTTTGTAGCCTTGCATGTTACTCTGTACTCAAGAAGATTTGAAAAAACATAATGATGGTGAATTGGTGATTACTATTAGAAAACAATTAAACTGTTTCTAATACCAATTGATATGAACTAACTAGTACAAACACACAAAAATAATAATTGCCTATTTTGAGTGAGACAGAAACTCTCAAATATAGAACTGTATTATACTAAACTATAATCTTCAACATATATTATTCATCTACTCACCTTTTGAATAAGACAAAGAAATGTAAATGAAATTTAAAGATGACTTTTATTTGACTACTACTACTCCTCGTGTCTAAATAATATCTCACAATTATTAGAATATCTAGTTAATATCCCATAACTATTAGAATCACATCACAGTCAGGATCAACTCCATTATGATTCCGACAACAGGTCCCATATGACATATATGTTTTATTTTTTTTATTTTTATTTTTGTAAACAATATGACATGTTTTTCATCGGCCTAATGTGGAGGAAATATTGACATCTTTTTGCTTTTTTTATTTTTAGTTTTTTTCAAAGTGGGGACAACAAAGAGGAAGCCACAAGGGATCCTTTGTTCTATTCGAAGAGGGACGAGGAGAAGACTGCTATTGGAGAAAAAGGCAGAAACAGACCTTTCTTTTTGGATCTTTTTGCTGCTGCTCATCATCACTTTTCTTTGTCTTGTGTTCTTCAATCACTTGATCAAAAAAAGCATCTAATTCTCTAAAAATGGCTTTCATACTTGGAATTATTCCCGTAAGAACATCAATCCATCCCAAAGAAGGGAAAAAATCTCCGACACAGAATGCTGCAAATATCATCATTAATCTTCTTGATAGTTGTCCGAACCTGCTCTTACCATTTTCTTCTTCACACTTTTGTCCAAGTATACATCTAGAGGCTATATTGTTTGTGGTGGCAATCAACATCTCGCTTAGATTAACAGAAGCCCCTTTGAGACACGAGTCACGTATCTTGTTGATCAAGGCTTCAACTTCTTCTTCCCTTACATGCTGGAAGGATTGCACACTTTTGAGGCTCAAAAGTTCGAGAACACAAATTTTCCTAGCTTGTCTCCAATACTCACCATAGGGTGAGAACCCTACG
Organism: Betula pendula; assembly: GCA_900184695.1. NCBI lineage: Eukaryota > Viridiplantae > Streptophyta > Magnoliopsida > Fagales > Betulaceae > Betula > Betula pendula. The sequence continues at coordinate 16,228 of FXXK01000427.1, forward strand.
TCTTTGCATCCATAGAGCATGATATTGGCAACTGTGATTTGGGGCCGGTTTAAGAAATTGAGATCATGTGTCTTCATCATCTCTCTGGCCATATCTGCGGATGACACCACAAGGGTTGGAACATTGCCCAAGTGTAAGAACATTAAAGAGCCACACTTGTTAGAAAGGGCTTGAAGGGAGCGGTGTGGGAGTGTACCAAGCTGGTGAAGGTTGCCAATGATTGGTAGCTTTGGTGGGGATGGAGGCAAATTGGGTTTTCCACGTCTAATGCGCTGGAAAACATAAAGAAAAGAGATGAGAAAAACAAGTGAGAGGAGTGGATTGAAGGGTATTTTGTGCAGCTCTTGCCATGATTGTTGCAACCATTGTAGTAGACCCATTTCCTCTCTCAAGTGTTTAGAACAAGGTTACTAACAACCCAGCTCTTCAGTAATAAAGGTGCTTTTCAAGTTTCAACACCCAATAGGTATCAAATATATATATAATCCAATGTGAATGTAAAGCATATATATAGACACGACAATGAACTTTTAGATAATATTTTCTATTTCTCCTTTGGGCCACCTGTAGGTTGCAATAATATCGAGGCTATGTAAACCCAGAAAAATACAGATTGATAAGCTGAAAAAGTTTTCGCAATAACTAAAAGTCCGTCAAATCCTTCTTTTGAAACCAAACGATGAACTAATCTACGGAATGATAGAAGCACTGAAATATATTTGAAATTATTGACAGGTAGTAGCAGGAATTATCAAGTTTTATTATAATAGCTAATCATGAAGATAAAATCAATTAGGTCTTGTAGGAAGGACTCTATAATTTCCGATAACATTTTCCATAGGATGCTCTTAATTATTTGGTCTCGTAGTCCGATGTGAACCAACTAGTGCAAAACATAAAAAAATTGATAATTGCTTGTTTTGAGTGACTGTATTATACCAATTTATAACCTACTTGTACGACAATGGATAAAATTCCTATGAGCTCTCGATTGAAAGTGCTCTATTGCAAGTCTACTATTCGCTTTCTCATTGTTAGGTTATGTGTAGTTTGGTTTTGTGGCCGACCCGATTTGCACCCGATCCAGTACGACAAAAGAAGGGCTACTATTTAAATGGAATATTTTTTGAGAGTTGGCCCATGGAACAAGGCTTGACCCACCCGTTTATGTATTTTTCGATCCAGTTTAGGGTCTTTAAATAGTCGCTTTGTATAAGAGTTTTCTGTATGCGCGTGCGACGCCTCCTTTGTATTGTTTCTTAAAAATATTGAAACTTTGTCGCAACAAAGTAGATGTAGCCCTTGAAGGTGAACTACTTAATTTTTTGTGTCTTGTGATTGATTATTTTTCCGTTCTTCTATCTCTTTCATTTTTTACGAGTTTTGAGAAATCGTTGAATTTTCCCAACACTCACGTAGAGATGACTCTTATTCCACTGCGACTACTCTTATCTAGATAATATTCCTAACTATTAGAATCACAGCATTCTCTTCACCTAACAATTTCCTTATCCCCAATGAAAAATTCTAAAACTAAACTACTAGACAATGAAAACCAATTAACAAATATTTGAAGACGCAAGTGCAACCATCTACTGGAATCACATCTTTTGCCACAAAGTTCTGGTCGAGGTCAAGTGAACAGAGAATCTAAATTGTAGTTTTGCCCCACAAAATAAACAAAATAGGCATCTGTCACATGAAGCACATTTGAACCCACTTTTTTTTTTCTTCGTTTCTTTCTAAAGCCAAGGAAGAAGACACGGGCTCTTCTTCTTCTCTTTCTAAACCAAAGAAACTTTCTTGAAAAATAGAAACAAGAAGAACGTAAGAACGGATTTGCAAGGGGTGCGGCACAAGAGGAGTTTTTGGGCTGTCGACACAGTGCTCTCTGGACAATGGACTAATGGCGGAGACGACTGACAAGGGTGGAGTGTTTTGAAGGCTGGGTCTGGTGCTTTGTGGATTGGAAAATGGGGTGGGCGGCTTTGTAGCTGGTCGATGGTGGTTTTCTTTTTTTTTGTTTTTTGTAATAGTCGATGGTGGTTTGGTTGGACGCGAATAGGGATGAATTTTTGTTCCTTCACTAGTTTGTTTGTTTGTTTGTTTTTTTTTTTTTTTTTTACGATGTCAGCCTGTTGATGATGTGGGGTTGTTTGGGCACGAACGGGAGACACTGGGTTTCGATGATGGTGAGGAAAAAAGTGGTGCTGGTGAGGTAAGTGTTTTGGGCGGAGATTGGCTTGCTGGAGAATAATTTTCAATTTTTCTTTTATGCTCCTCCATCCACTTGGTGAATTTATCATCTCAAGCGAGAAATTCTGACCGCATCTTTTTGTAGCCTTGCATGTTACTCTGTACTCAAGAAGATTTGAAAAAACATAATGATGGTGAATTGGTGATTACTATAGAAAACAATTAAACTGTTTCTAATACCAATTGATATGAACTAACTAGTACAAAACACACAAAAATAATAATTGCCTATTTTGAGTGAGACAGAAACTCTCAAATATAGAACTGTATTATACTAAACTATAATCTTCAACATATATTATTCATCTACTCACCTCTTTGAATAAGACAAAGAAATGTAAATGAAATTTAAAGATGACTTTTATTTGACTACTACTACTCCTCTTGTCTAAATAATATCTCACAATTATTAGAATATCTAGTTAATATCCCATAACTATTAGAATCACATCACAGTCAGGATCAACTCCATTATGATTTCCGACAACAGGTCCCATATGACATATATGTTTTATTTTTTTATTTTTATTTTTTGTAACAATATGACATGTTTTTCATCGGCCTAATGTGGAGGAAATATTGACATCTTTTTGCTTTTTTTATTTTTAGTTTTTTTCAAAGTGGGAGACAACAAAGAGGAAGCCACAAGGGATCCTTTGTTCTATTCGAAGAGGACGAGAGAAGACTGCTATTGGAGAAAAGGCAGAAACAGACCTTTCTGTTTTGGCATCTTTTTGCTTGTAAATTTATAAATGTTAAAAACTACTCCGCTATCTTCTTTTTTTTTAATTTTTTCATTGGTTATTGGGTTAATTACATCCTTCCCCCAATCTAACATACCATTTACATTTATAAAATGGAATTATAATTCACTTCCAATTAAATCCCCCAAACTATAATTTTATTGTGAGTAGCACCTTGAGTTAGATTTCGCCCCCAAATGTGGATGGAACATGCTTTACGTGGACGTGACATAATTTGTGGGTGTATGTGTAAATGGGGTATTAGTTTGAAGGATAAAGTGTAATTAACTCTAAAAGGATAAATGTCACAAAAAAAAAAAAAAAAAAAAGCCTCTACATTATGTGCAACTTACATAAATTGACTATTTTTATACATGAGACTCGACAGTTCTAACTCTTCGTAGCCATCACTGTTGACCACATTTGGTCTGTGAGAAATCAATTGGTGCACAATAAGATTCTACCAATTTTAACTAAGTCTCTTTGGTAGATTTCAATTACTAGAAAACATCACAACCTCATTTGGGCTGAAGCTAAATACTCTTTTCTCTGGAGTCCTCTTTCAGGAACAGTACCCAAAGCCAATTTTGATGTTGCGGTGAAGTTTGATTTTGATGTGGCTGCTATGTTCTTAGCAATTCAAATGATAATATTGTCCAGGCAGTTACTAAACGTCTTTCTATAGGTGAGGCTCAAGTGGCTCTTTTAGCTGTCCAATGTGCGGCTTCTCTTGGGATGTACTCCCTTATTCTTGAAGGGGATGCCATTAACACCAATCTTGCCATTCAACGGCCTGGTCTATTCTAGGATTGAAAGTTTGCTTCCATTATTTCAGATATAAACCTTTTCTTGTTCTTTTTTCATAGTTGAAAAGCTAGTAAAGTCTCTAGAAGTGCTAATGTTTGAGCACATTTGTTAGCTAGATGCGCTGCTTCCAACCTAGTGTTCAAAAGCATTTTCATTGGCCTCCTATTTTCTCTTTCATTCGAATCAAGAATGGGATAACTCTCTTATGTAACCCTTTTTCCATTTGATTAGAAATATATATATATACATACAAATAGAATGTTAAAAACAGAGAACCAGCCCCCCGAGGGGGGGGAGGGGTTTGGGGGGGAATAAGTCTCCATGCTGGCCAGCTGCATACTGTTTGTGCATTGTGTCATAGCTTTAGAGATCAGAAGGGTGAAGAGTTTCTATTTCTCAAAGACACCGTTTGCCTGTAGCCTCTTTTTTTTTTTTTGGTTTTTTTAAGTTCAGGTACTCTTTAAACTACCACTTAATCGATAATGTATTCTCAAACTTTTAACCGTGTCAATGTCCTCCTAAACTATCAAATAATTGTCAATGTTCTCCCAAGGACGAAAATACCCTTAATAAAATAAAATAAAATAATTCTAAAGAAAACTAAAACTAAAAATTCAAAAAAATTAATTAATTTTTTTTTTTTAAAAATACTACCCCCCAATGGCCAAATTTAAAATTTAAAAAAAAAAAAATTTAAGATTTTCGTTTTTATAAACAATAAAATTTAAAAATTATTATCATTTTCATTTTTACCGAATTATAAGGGTATTTTTGTTTTATTAAAAAATTTGTAGGTTATTTTGTTTTTTTATTGGTTTTGGGGGAGATTAACAATTTTTGATTGTTTGAAAAAATATTTGTCACAATTGAAAGTTTGAAAAATATTGCCAATTAGGTAATAATTTGAGAGATTATATGAACTCTTCTTTTGTTTTTTTTTGGCCTTTTAAGAATTTGTCTTGTAGTGCTTTTGTGAGAGCTTTTTAATTGCGAGGTGTACAGAGGTATTTGGTTTGAGCGTTAAGTTTTTTTTGTGTGCATCAATATGTATCGTATAATGTGTTAATATTCAAAAAAAGTATGGTAAATACTTTTTTTACATTATTATATTTGAGAGCTACATAAATTTAACATGAAATTAGCGAATTAGAGTTAAAAATTTAATTTGTTTAATTAAATTAATTAAATTAAAATTAGCCTATATAATCTTATACTCATTCTCGATATAATTCAAATTCGACACACGAACACAAATTATCATCCTTATATAAATTTATATTTATTTTTCAATATGACTGAAACCCGACATAAGAACCCGAATTGTCATCCCTAAATAAAATTTTTCTTTATTTTGATTATTACATCTCTTAATCCCTTGATGCTATACGCTGATGTGTTTATTTATTATTGGAGGGCATAAAAAAGGATCCCTATAAATTACTCTGAAAACAATTTTTGAGGGCCTAATGGAACATTAGAGGGGTGGTGACCAACGCATAGGGACACATCAGCATGAGCTCATGATGCTCAGATGACCAACTTGGGTTTTCTCCACAAATTTTAGGATGAAAATAAAATTACTAGGTTCAGGTTTTTAATATTTTAATTAAATTTTAATCAATATTTTAATTAATTTTATTTATTGATCTATCTTGTCTTTCTCCCGTGAACCAAAATCTACTGGGTCACTTGGTGTTTAGTTTGGAGGGAGGAAAAAGTATAATTTATCCTTATTTGTTTCTTTCTTTGTGAGCGAAAACTGCGCATGCGGTTGCCGGGTTTTTTTTTTTTTTTTTTTTTTTTTCTTTTTGAATTACAACTGAACACCGGGAAGGGTTAAAGTGGGTCTTTTTCACTCTTGATTCTTACAGAGAAAAGAAAAGTAAGAGAAATGAAAATGCTTTTATAAAAAGAATAAGAAGTAGCCCATTTGACAATAGAGTGTGCCCAGACATTAAATCTCCTAAAAATCTTGGTCACAGACCAACAAAAAAAATAAAAAAATTATAAATAATATCACTAACTATAGAAGCAATAGGCCAATCAATACAAAAATTGACATTATTTATAGCAGTAATTAGAGAGAGAGAGAGAGTGACTCTAATAAATACTCCGGAAGGAAAAGAGGCAGCAACGTTATTTAAACACAAAAAGCTAGAAATCCAACGTTTGTAATTGTATCACACGGATAAATGTGAATAAAGGTATGTGTATACCATTATGGGTGCACATTTTAATTCCCAAAGAACGGACCAATCAGGAAGTTAAACACATTTTTTTTAGTAAAAAAGTTAAAAATTTTAGTAGCAAACTAAATGACAGATATTCAATTTGGATGCCAACACAAAACCCATTACTGATAAAAAGTTCGACGTGGTAGAGGAAATGATGGTGGAGCAAGAGAGGATTTCAATATCTATCTCAGGATAACAAACTAACAACATATAATGTACTTAAAATTGATGCTTCAAAAGTAAGAGAGAGACACAAACAGATGGCATGCATAAATTAAAGATCACATTTATTTATTAAGAGTAAATCAGATATAAGCGCATCCCAACTGTTGAAATTAACTTAAAAGGAAATAATTTTTCTTACACTCTTTTTGCATTTAAACTTCCAAACTTTAAAAAGTGATACTAAACTTCCTTCAACTGTCATTCCATTATGCTTAACACATTCAGTCAGTATTTCCAATCAAATTGGAGAAAAAAATGTGTCACATAAATTGTACGTGACTTTTTTTTTATTTTTTTACATAAACTCTCCAAGATTTCCCAATTGTTGTAGTTATGATGTAGAGCAAATTACCATGGTCTCATGAATAGGTTTGAGTGGAGTAAGAATTCTTTAATAGGAATACTTGCAATTCTACAAGTACCAGAGAATTCATTTGACTCTCACTCGAGAGCCGCTCGAGCGAAATTGCAATATGTGAAATAATCAAATCAATAGCAAACATGCAGAAAAATCCCAGGAGTTGAGCTCCATAATGAACTTAGCACCAGTTTTTAAAAAATAAAATAAAATAAAAAAATGTAATCTTGAAGAAATCGCATTCCTTATTGATTTGGTCTTCAAGAATGATTTTGGATTTGTGTTTAGTAGTGACTAGGTTTTGCTCTCAGGACCTCTTCGATCTTCTCGATCCTCTCAATTACGAATGTGACCAAAGATTGTCAACTCTCATACACAAGACTCTTTTAAATGGACAGATGAATCCTAGTTTGGATATGACTTGGAAACCAAATCTTGCACTAACACCAAGTCACACGTCTACTAGGAGTCTACCCCTCGTGCAATTAGGTCAAACCAAAAAAAATAGTTATTAGCTTGATAAAGGACCTAAAGGAAAAATACAACTAGCTTCAATGGTCCTAGAACACTTATCATTTCATGACTTGTTCTAAGTTACCATTAATTACAACTTAGAGCATTCACATTGGCCTCAACAAATGTTTTGCCAAATTTTAGCTAAAATTTCACTTTTTTCATTTTAGCTAACAACTTTTCAAAAGAACCTACATCTGGCTCAATATTTTAGCTAACAACTTTTACTATTTCATTTAAATATTCATTATCTATTGTTTTTTTTATTCTTTCTCTAACAATCATATTTTTGAAACTTTATCATTTTCTAACAATTATATTTTCTAAAATTTGTCATTTTTTATTGATCATATTTTTAAAAATTCATTTTTTTCATAATGGTCATTTTTTTAAAAAATTCGATCTTTTTCTAAAGGTCTTTTTTTTTAAAAAAAAATGAAGCATTCAATACCAAAGAGGATTACTTAAAAAAAAATACCAAAAAGGAAAGCAGGCGCAAGAAAAAAAAAAGAAAGGAGAAAAGAAGAAGGCGCAGGAGAGAAGAAGGCGCAGAAAAAAAGAAAAAAAAAAAAAAAGAGGAGAGGAGAGAGAGATTATTATTTTATTAATTAAAATATGGTTTAGTGAGCTATAGTGCTCAGCAAAGTTGCTAAGCACTGTAGCAGCTAAGCAAAATATTGGGTAATTTGCTGAGTCAGATGTGGAGGGTTTTTTTTTAAATTTTTGCTACAGGGCTCAACAAAGTAGTTCTTTAACTACTTTATTGAGCCCAATATGAGTGCTCTTAGTCCATTAAAAAGTTGTAATTGCATTCACTTGAGTATTTATTTTGATTAAACAAAAGCAACATTGACTTCTTATAATCGCATTTAACCCCTCCATGAAATATATATCTACAGTGAAATTAAAGTAAGTTTAAAAATTACTCACTTTATTTCACAATCTCTTAATCCTCGAGTCCCAAATTTATTCTTTTGATTATTCTTATACTATTGAAATCATATTTTATTAAGTATATTTTATTTTAACAACTCCTTACTAAAATGTTGAGGCATGAGAATAATCAATTCTCATTAAATCTATCTCAATGAAATATTTCATATCTCTTGATTCTAATAATTACGAATTCCATCTTGACGAGTAGTCTTCCTACAATACAACGTGTGATCACTCACACACGAAGCTTTTGTTCATAAAAGATCTTGCTTTTAAATGTATCAAAGTGACCTACACTTAGTATTTAAGTTCACATTCCTCTCAGTGTTGAGAATAAATTCTATAAGCAATCATGAGTTCAAATTATTCAATTCAATTGATAGTGGTTTATAGAGTAACAACTCATGTTGTCTAGTTTAGTATATTCTAATCACACCAACTTATCAATTAGAATTCTCACTACAAAAAATTAGCCAGTTCTGGACGGTCAAAAACCGTCCAGAACTGGCTAAAAAACCGTCCATAAGTCCTTATGGACGGTTTTTTATAGACGGTTTAAAACCGTCTAGAATTAGGCGTCGAGAACTTCATTTCTTGACGGTTTTGACCAAACTGTCCAGGAATCCTGGACAGTTTTATCCAAACCTTCTGGAAATGATCCTAGACGGTTTGGATTAAAACCGTCCAAAACCGTCTAAGATTCTTAAAAAAACAATTAAAAAAAAATAGAGAACTGAAAGCAATTTCAGTTCTCTATTTTTGAAAAAAAAATCAGGATTTAGAACTGAAAAAACAATTGAAAAAAAAAAAGAATTCAGCAACCATTTCTAACAAAGTAACAGATTTCAAAGAACTATTTGTGCCCAAAAATATGCATCAAATAAAAATATATATATATATAGAACCAACCATTCTAAGAAAATCAAATCAAAATAACAAACTCAGATTTGAAAGTGAGACCCCGCGGGCTTATTTATAATAAACTAAAGGAAAAAGAAGCAAAATCATACCTACAATGATGGTCGCTGCAGCTGGCCAGTGGACAAATGCAGAGAAAAATCTTTGATAATTTGGGAGAAGCAGACAGATATATAGATTAGCTAGAGAGAAAGAGAGACAAAGTGAGAGATGAGTGAGACTTACCGGTGGAGAGGAAGATCGAAGAGAATGAGAGAGATATAGTGAGGGAAGATCGAAGAGCTAGAGATCGAGATCGTGAGAGCTGAGGCCGAGAGAGGGAGATCATGCGAGTTGAGGGAGAGAGAGATCCTGAGAGCTGATGAACGACGTTCTTTCGATCCAGAGAGTGAGAGTTAAGGGAAAAAATTAAAGTGAGAGAGAGAGAAGAAGATAGTGAGAGCTGATCGAGGGAAAAAATCAAATTAAAGTAAGAGAGGCGTGCGTGGTGTTCCACTGGAACAGTGCGTTTTTCGAGCAAAAAACAGCAGACCGTTTTGAGAAACCGTCTGAAATTTATTATTAAAAAATAAATTTCAGACGGTTTAGATAAATCGTCCATGAATCATGGACGGTTTGGAGAAACCGTCAGGGAATTTTTTTTTTTCCTAGACGGTTTTTAAACCGTTTAGGAAAAAATCGTCAATAATTTGTCCATTTTTTGTAGTGTCTCTACTTCTATGTTCAAGTTAAATCATCATGCGTGATATGTTATCGTCTTATCAAATGGAATGTCGAATCCTATCATTGATTATGAACTAGGGCTTAGAAGTCACAACGTAGTATGGTTTAGATTTTTTGTGATAATCTCATAAACACATCTAATCCATATTCTATGTAAAAGACGAACTACATTTACTAAAATAAAGTTTTTATTTTCTTAGAACGATTAGAACTTTGGGCATATATATATATATATATATATATATAACTTATTACTAATCAAAATGTCATACCAAAACAAATTGGGTTTTTAGGGCACTATTCCTAATAGGTATAAGATCCACCCACATCTATTGTTGGAAGCTATTCATATTACTTGTTGGACTGGGAAAAGGCTATCGTGCTGCATAACCACCGGGTGACATCCTCTCTCCCTTACGCACTCACTATTTTTCTCATTTATATGTATTTGTTAAAATGCTTTTGAGATATTGAGATACCCGATGATATATGTTGATTGCTCTCACAAGACTGTCTTCATTACTATTCTTACTATTAATATAGTTGCTAAACCATGTTATTATTATCATTGAAATCATTGTTAGCATCGATATTGTATCGTCCATGAGTCATTGTTAGGAACAAGGGCCTTTTTATCAATTTTGTGAGTCTTCTCTTTTAGTTGGTTTAATTTGTGCGCCTTTAGTGCCCTAGTAGCTGTCAACCCCACTGGTTTACGTGAGTTTTAGGTTTGACTCCTTCGACTCTTAATGAACCTGAGCCCAATCCAAAAAAGTGCCCCAACAAAATGTTATCAAATCAAATCTCTATGTTGCATTTATTATACAATGTTAAATGCTTTTAAAGTGTTTAGATATTTTAAATATTAAAATGTCTTACAAATGAGTTTGTCACTCATAATTAAATGGGAGTACAAAAAAGAATTTTCAAACAATGGAAGTTTTAGGTAAGGAAAGGGTACCCCTCTACACATGCTAAGTTTATATGATTATTAAAAGTTTTAGGAAATAAAGAATGAGCACGTGTAAGGTGAAACCATATTTTAAGAAACTATTTGGCCTAAGAGAAAAATAGAAGCACGGTATTGAGCTAAGATGGAGTGCATCAAATTGAAGTTACAGTTGCGTGATGGTAAGGCCATATCACTTTGTGGTCCATGCATGCTGAGTGCACCTAACAGTTTATCTACTGGCCCAGGCTCATCCATGCCCATAGATGTTGCTATATTCTAAGAAGTTGGATCACACAATCCTATGCATATGAGGCGTAATAGTATACGGGATCATAAGTAACAAGTGAAAAGAGAAGATTTTCCTCGTTCACAAATTATAATTTATGTCAAGTTTAATGAAAGAAAGTTAATTCATGAACTATTTTTCTAAACTCTATGTTTTTATTAAGAAAGATTAAGGAAAATATTTTGAATTCAGCAAGAAAAGTTTAGGTTATACATTATATGTCATATGGAGTACTTGTAATTCTTTGCTTGAAATGATTTTTTAAACATATCATTTTAAATTGATTGGTAATATTACTTGCTAAGCCTTTCGCTCATATTTGGTTTTATCCCATTTTAAGTTTTGAGGCTAATGAGAGAGGAGGCGGTGAAGGAAATAAAACATAATTCCCAAAGTTTCTTGTCAATCATAATCAGAAATCCCAATCCCATTATCATTTCCTAAATTACAATCCCATGATTGGCTCCCTATCGATTGTATAGATTTTCTCAAGATCTTTGTTATTAATTTTGATGTTGTAAACTATCTATAAATAATGGAATATACGACACACCTAATGCTGATTTTGAGCCTTTCTCTTTTATTTTCTCTATAGGCGGGATTGTTAGGCTTCATTGGGAAAAACTGCATTGCATGATGTTATGTTTCATTATTAATGGAATGATTTTTTTAAAAAAAGGTATTATACTATTATTGTATGATTTTAAAACAAGTGTCATAGGGCACTGATCATAGAAACCACTTTGAAAATTTAAGTTTTTATTTTGACAATTTAATGTGTTTTGGTCTTAAGCTTCCGTATTATATATTTTTCATGTATGTATGGTAGTTATTTATAAGGGCTCTGACTTTCTTAATATATGTGTAACTTGGGCACATCTAGGGTTAACAAATTAAATGCCTTCACAGGCTTGGGTGTTACAAAATGAGTGCGCAAAATTTATTGTATACAATTGTTTGCAGATAGCATGGAAGTTTGAATGGAACACTGAAGTTTCAACTATCATTATTATTAAGGTTGAAGTCACCTTCCCTTACATTAATTTCAAACAGAAACAACAACAAATGCTAAAACAGACCAAGTGAACAAAGAAAAGTTACATTATCAGCACATTATCACGAGTCTTTATCTTAATGCATAGATCAAGGAGAGTGCAGTATTGGTACAAGATGAAGAGGAATTTTCTTTGTCACAGTGAGCCCGTCAACTTCACTCATGTCCAAGTCTTCCCCCTTTGCACTAGCACTAGGCAATCTCCAGTCAAACCAACATAAGATGTTGGCAATCACATATTCAACTGCAACAACACCGAATGTTATTCCCGGGCATCCCCTTCTCCCACCGCTAAATGGGATTGTCGATGAATCTTTCCGGGAGGAACTCTTTTGGTCTCTCCCATATAGTAGGGTCCCTTTGAATTGCCCACACCTGCTGATGTTTCTCGAGGTATCGAGAGAGGAGCTGGTGGATGTAGCCTTAGAATTTCTTTGACGATACATTTCAAGTAATCCATTTTATTGATGTCATTAATGTCTATCTTTGACTTCTTGCTCACTACCTTTCTCACCTCTTCTTGTGCTCTCTTCATGATATTTTGATTTTTTATGAGCTCTGCAATTAACCATTCCAAAGCTGTTGAAGTACTAGTCTCACTTCCTCCCACAAACATGTCCTGCAATTATGGAAACACAAAACTTTAGACATGGGTTTGTGTGTGTGTGAGAGAGAGAGAGAGATAGAGAGAGAGAGAGACCAGTAGGATTGCTTTGAGGTTGGCTTGAGTGAGCTCAATGCCAAGCATGCCTTTCTTTTGAAGTTTGAGGAGAATATGAACAAAATCTCTCCCATTAGGCTCGTCATCCTCAGTTTTAATTGTCTTGTGTTCTTCGACCACTCGATCAAATAAAGCATTTAATTCTTTGAAAGTGGCTTTTAGACTTGGGATAAATCCCGTAAGAACATCAATCCATCCCAAAAAAGGAAAAAAATCTCCAAAGCAAAATGCTCCAAGTAGCATCGATACCTTTCTTGATAGATGTCCGAATCTACTGTTACCATTCTCTTCTTCTTCAAACTTTTGTCCAAGTATAGATCTAGAGACTATGTTGTTTGAGGTTGCAATCCACATCTCACTTAGATTAACAGAATCCCCTTTAGGACACGAGTCACGTATTTTCTTGATCAAGGCTTCAACTTCTTCTTCCCTTACATACCGGAACGATTGCACACTTAATTTTGAGGCTCAAAAGTTCCAGAACACAAGTTTTCCTAGCTTGTCTACAATACTCACCATAGGGTGAGAAGGCTACGTCTTTGCATCCATAGAGTAACGTATTGGCAGCTGTGGTTTGGGGCCAGTTTGAGAAAATGATATCATGTGTCTTCATCATTTCGTTGGCCATATCTGCACATGACACCACAAGGGTTGGAGCATTGCCCAAGTATAAGAACATTAAAGGGCCGTACTTGTTACAAAGGACTTGAAGAGAGTGGTGTGGGAGTGTGCCAACTTGGTGTAGGTTGCCGATGATTGGTAGCTTTGGTGGGGATGGAGGGAAATTGGGTTTGCCACTTGTAATATGCCTGAAAACATAAAAGAAAACAGATGAGAGAAACAACTGGGAGGAGTAGATTGAAGGGTATTTTGTGTAGCTCTTGCCATGATTGTTGCAGCCATGGTAGTAGAGCCATTTCTTCTCAAAAGTGTTTAGTACCGCAACGCGACTTGCTCAGTTATATATAAAAGCTTTTGAAGTTACAATATTGTTTACGTAATAATAGTTAATTAATTTGTAAAACAACCAATGGAATAATAGACGTCTATTAGTGCATAAAATCGTGAGGGAATTAGGCATATTTTTGACATGCATTTGTAGCATATTAAAAGGATGAAAGAAAAGTACAGCCGGCTACTTAATTTCACCTGATAATCAGAAAATTATAAAAAGATGAAAGAACCTTGACAGCATTTAGTAGTCTGGCATGCACTATGGCTAGCGTCACGTGAAGAATTCCTCTTGACATTTCTGCCTTAAAGAAGGCATGCACTAACACGTGGTCTCAGCCAATTCTTATCGGAGGCAGAAGCTAGGGACAAATACATGGACCGGACACCGAAGCTTAACACGTTAAGGTGTCAATCGATGGAGCTAAATGAGTGTGTTTAAAACCTGTCTTTACGTGTCAATCAGTGTTCGGTCATGCATGCATTCTCACAGCACATGCTTGGGTTCGGGCGGGCACGATCCATTTCAAGCCTAAGGCAAAAAGTTAAATAAAGTCTTTTTTTAAAAAAAAAAAAAAAAAATTAAATATTAATTAAATATTATATTTTATTTAAAAATATTATTCTCACTTTTTGGATGCAAAATAACTATTCAAGTTTTTTTAACATTCTCTTTTTAATTGTAATATGGTTAATTCATTAATCTTTCTTGTGATGTGTTTATTTTAGGTAGGATTTTATCAATTTTAATTTTGAAAAACATCTTTCTGCAAAAATTATAAACATGTATTGTCAATAAAATTATATAAGCGATACATACATTAAAAAGAATCATGTATTTTTATAAATTTAATGTGTTAATTGGCAGCCTTTCTTCTATTTGTAAAATTTCTTTTAAAATTTTAGTTCTGAAAATATTTCTAAACCATCATATCATTATATTATTAATTGGGGCCTTAAGTAGAGAATATTGACTATAATTAGGCTTTAAATATTTTTTATGGAATAAGATCCATCATTAATATTTATTCATTTGAGGCCTTAATTACGAGAATGATTGACTATAATAAGCTTTAAATATTTTATGAAATAGATCTTTATTAATATTATTAAGTGGAGCCTTAATTTAAGAAAAGTATTTACTATAATTTAGGGTTAATTATTTATTTTTTTTTTGACCACAAATATCTTATTAACTGAGGGCCTTAGGCAGCCGCCTAATGTAAGGTGAGCTGGCCCACTGCTTGGGTTAAGGGTGTTAATTAAACAAAATGATTTAGTGTTAGTTAATCTTATCTTCTAACACCTCAGCTGCCATTTCTTCGAGATTTGCTGTACACTTCAGCCGAGACTTTTGCGATTAACCGAGTTGGGAGATTCGGTGAAATAAAGTGAGTAATTTTTAAACTTACGTTTATGTTTGCATTTCTTAACAGCTCATGATGGGCCCAAGTTCCTTCTTAGAATGCTTAGCTAAAACCGTGTCTCGCTTTAGCTGTCCCCAAGTTTGGCTGTTAAAGTAGTTTCAAGAAAATTTGTTGGGCACGTATTAGGTTGTGGATTCGAATCCCGCTGTAAGAATTTTCATACATATTTGATTAGCAACTATTTTCATACATATTTGATTAGTGTTACTCGCTTTGATCAGTATCACTGATGTCCTAGCTAGTGGGGCGTAGTCAAGTTATATATGGTTCAATTGGGCTTGAGAGAGCGCCTATAATATTCCACCGTCTAGGCTCCTCTTGTCATTAGCTTTCAACTTGGATATGCTTGTATGGTTATACCCAAATAAAATATATAGCCACAGTTCATCACCTCCTCCTATATTTATGCTTAGGGAAAAACAAATGCCCATAAATCAATTCTACCTTAACCAATTATGGGTCAAGAGGGAGATTAAATACAATGCGCTATTGGACAACACATATTCCTATGTCAACTTATAAACATGTACAACTGCATGTACGTGTAACATCTAGGTTGTCTTTGATACGCGAAATAGACTAATGGAATAGAATGACTATTCTTATGACAAAATTCTTTTTC
>FXXK01000427.1:64213-81382 GCA_900184695.1 Betula pendula
GTTAATTAGGAAATCTGATTACAGGTGCATGTTCTAGAGTACCTTTGCCACCTACTTTGTACGTTCCCCTTGCAAAGATATAGTACGTACTTTATCTTCACCTAGACTATTATAAACATTAGACTAAGTTTCATCTTCAGCAGTAGTAGGCAAAGAAGTTATTCAAAAAGTACAAATATTTACTTTAGCTACTTATTTTTTTATACATACTCCAACATATTCTTTATTCTACTATCTATTTTTTTAAAATATTATTTTTTTTAATCTTTTTTTATGTTTTTTTTTCTCACCCCTCTCTCTCTCTATGTCTCTGTCTCTACCAAGCTACCAGCCATCCAGCCCCATCGCCAAGATCCAAGCACCTTGTGAGCTCATCCAGATCCACACCCATCAAGCTTTTGATCCTAGTTAGATTGTCCTCATCGGCAGCCTCCAAGTAGCCTTCAAGCCAAACTTGGTTCTTCTTCAAAGAAATTGTGGTAAACAAAAGCTCTAGGCTCCCACAAGATCAGCTCCACTCATTGCTCCCCTCTCCCCACATCTCCATCACCTCTAGCAAACAAAACCCTAACAAATCACAGTAATTCACCAAAATCAAAGCAAAAAAGGAATTGAAATCCAAAAAGTAATCTGACAAATCCACCAAGAAAGAAACACCCAAACTCCAATAAAGGTTGAGCAAATCTGAGAAAGGAGAAAAGAGTTTGAATGGTGGATTGATTGGGTGAAGGCAAGCAGCAGAGAGGGAAGAGAGAAGAGAGAGAAATAATAAAATAAAATTTGTAGCGTGAACTTTCAGCCTATTCACCATTCATTCTATAAAAAAAGGTTAAAGTAGTTATGGGTGATTTGACTATCCTGTTGACATGCTCTCTTCTCCTCACATCTCCACACCTCCACCAAAAAAAACCTAACAAATCACATAATTCACCAAAATCAAAGCGAAAAAGGAATCGAAATCCGAAAAACCAATCTGACAAATCCACCAAGAGAGAAACACCCAAACTCTAGTAAAGGCTGAGCAAATCGGAGAAAGAGAAAAGAGTTTGAATGGTGGATTGATTGGGTGAAGACGAGCGGCAAAGAGGAAGAGAGAAAATAATAAAATAAAATTTGTAGCGTGAACAGTAAATATGTTATTTAGCCTATTCACTATTTATTCTATAATAAAAAAGGTTAAAGTAGCTATTCTGCATAACACAAAAAAGAGCTCAAAATAATCAAATTTGATTATTCTGAATGATTTGTCTATCCTACTAGAGATGCTCTTAGATATCAACATAAATCAAATCTGTAAGAAAAGAAAATAAAAGATATGGATCAAAGAGAAGTATATAAAACAACAAAATCTGGTGTAAGAATGTTAAATTTTTTTCATTTAGCAATATCTAAAATTCAATAATGCCAAATGTATGCTAATATAGAAAAACTAGAATTGAGTTGGTAGCCATAAATCAGAGCCTCCACATTTTGAAACTAGCATGATACAAAAAAGGTGCCCCAGCAACCTTTACCTTCTCCAACACCATTTTTTATCCCACAGAATGATGTGAATCCCGTCAAGAATTACGAGACCCAACAACGAAAGGGAACCCAAGATCGTTCTATGGACAGATTCGAATGGAAGACCTCGACCCGTTGTTTATGACAAACAAGAACCTCGGTATAAGGAAGACGCCACGAACGGTGGGAGAAAGTCCGTTTGATAAGTCGAGATGAAAGCTATGGGAAATACTGATAAGTTTGAGTAGTTCTTCAAAGAACCAAAGAGAATAAACCTCACAAGTTTTATGAATAATCAATGTCTCCTTCAAAATTCGTAATGCCCATCTATATACTTGGAACAAATCTCCAAGAATAGGCAAAGTTATAACTACAACTTTAAAAGCAACACAAAGATCAACATAAACAAATCCCTAGGTTTTTTAGGTCTCTTGGACTTCTAGAGGCAGCCAAAAATAGCTAAATGACTATATTCAATGTATTTAACATAACCAGCCAAGACCAAGTTCATTCCCCTATTTAATATCCTTGAAACTGAACAAATTCATATCCTTTAATGGTCAGACCATGCTGATCACATTTTTTGCATGCTAATTGGCCTCTTCAATTGCTTTGATGACATAGACTAAGCCTTGATTATTATTTGAGCTCATCTTGGTCTTTTTAGAATTAGCCCAATTCTCTTGGATTAGCCCATTTAGTGCTTCCTCGAAACGTTTGGCTCTAAGTCTTGTAATTGGGCTACTAGGAAGTGACAAAGGGTCTTGTGCAAATTCAGTTCCATTCCCACTTGTATGATCAGAATGTCCAACTCTTTGGTTTGCATCAATTGGTACTTGAATAAGATCCTTCGAAGCGATGCCTTGATCTCCATCATTTCCCTCCTCTTGAAAAGGATTTGCCCTCAAATCATTACATCAAAAGGACTCAAATCAGTAACATTAAAAGTGGCACTTACATTGTACTCACCAGGTAAATCTAGCTTGTAAGCATTGTCATTGATACGCTCGAGGACTTGGAAAGGACCATCTCCTCTTGGGAGAAATTTGGAACGTCTTTTCACCGAAAATCTTTCTTTTCTCATATGTAGCCAAACCCAATCTCCAGGTTCAAAAAACCAGTTTGCGACGTCCCTTGTTGGCTTGTGTGGCATATTGCTCCGTTCTTCGCTCAATGTTGAGTCTTGCTTTCTCATGAATCTACTTCACAAAGTCAGTTTTCTCTTTAAATAATTGAAATGCCTTCTCTTGTTCTTCTCCCCACCAAAATCCAACGTTCTTCTTGATCACTTCGGTAAGTGGTGCGGCTAAGCTACTGAAGTCCTTCACAAACCGCTAGTAGAAACTAGCAAGTCCATGAAAACTACGAACATTACCTACACATGTGGCTCTCGGCCAATCTTGGATTGCACGTATCTTCTCTTCATCAACCTGTATACCTTGTGCACTAACAATAAATCCCAAAAATACAAGCTTATCGGTGTAAAAAGTGCACTTCTTTAAATTAGCAAACAACCTTTCTTTTCTTAGCACATCTAAAACAGATTTCAAATGTACTACATGATCGTCTATGTTTTTGCTATAAATAAGTATATCATCAAAATAGACAAATACAAATATGCCTATAAATGCACGTAAAACATGGTTCATAAGTCTCATAAAGGTGCTTGGAGCATTAGTCAAACCAAAAGGCATAACTAACCCTTCATACAAACCATATTTTCTTTTAAAGGCAGTTTTCCATTTATCTCCTTCTTTTATCCGAATTTGATGATAACCACTTTTTAAATCAATCTTAGAAAATATGCAAGAACCATGTAGCTCATCTAACATATCATCTGAGCGTGGGATAGGATGACGATACTTTTCACACTTTTCATGTGTAAATCAAACATACAATTGAATATTTTATCAATTAGAGAATTTCTCTCAAACACTTTGTGGAATTTGTTACTTTTTTAAGCTTGCGGGCTTATTTTATTTTTCAATCAGAAGACGCAGATGCTTCTGGTTTTATTTACCAAGTCTTTCGCTACGTTATTTAGACTCGGAATTACTCCCTTAAGAACATCAATCTATCCCAAAGAAGGAAAAAATCTCCAACACAGAATGCTGCAAATATCACCATTACTCTTCTTAATAGTTGTCTGAACCTGCTCCTACTATTTTTTTCTTCAGACTTCTGTCCAAGTATACATCTAGAGGCTATGCTGTTGGTGGTGGCAATCAATATCTCATTTAGATTAATAGAAGCCCCTTTGAGACACAAGTCATGTATCTTGTTGATCAATGTTTCAACTTCTTCTTCCCTTACATACCGGAAGGATTGCACACTTTTGAGGCTCAAAAGTTCGAGGACACAAATTTTTCTAACTTATCTCCAATACTCACCATAGGGTGAGAACGCTACGTCTTTGCATCTATAGAGTATGATATTGGTAGCTGTGGTTTTGGGCTGGCTTGAGAAATTGATATCATGTGTCTTCATCATCTCTCTTGCCATATATGCAAATGACACCACAAGGGTTGGAACATTACCCATATGTAAGACCATTAGAGGGCCATACTTGTTAGAAAGGGCTTGAAGAGAGCGGTGTGGGCATGTACCAAGCTGGTGAAGGTTGCCAATGATTGATAGCTTTGGTGGGGATGGAGATAAATTGGGTTTTCCACGTCTAATACGCTTGAAAGCATAAAGAAAACAGAGGAGAAAAACAAGTGATAGGAGTGGATTGAAGGGTATTTTGTGAATCTGATCTTGCCATGCATGATTGTTGCAACCATTGTAGTAGACCCATTTCCTCTCTCTCTCAAGTACTGTTTTGAACAAGGTGATCAACTAACAACCTAGCTCTTCAGTAATAAAAATGCTTTTCAAGTTTCAATACGCAATAGGTATGAAATATATAATCCAATGTGAACTGTAAAGCTTATAGATACGACAATGAACTTAAATATTATTGTCTATTTCTCCAATTTTGGCAGGAGATGAGATACAACATTGTCCCACTTGTAAGGTGCAATAATATCAAGGCTATGTAAACCCAGAAAAATAGAGATAAGCTGAAAAGTTTCACTCAATAACAAAGACTCCTTCAAATCCTTCTTTTGAAACCAAAGGATGAACTAATCTATGGAATTCCGGAAGCACTGAAATATATTTGAAATTTTTGACAGTAAGTCATTGGAATTATCATTTTGATGACAATTTTTAATCGTCGAGATAAAATCAATTTGGTCTTGTAGTCAGGACTGTTGTAACAAAACAGAATTTAGGATCTCCAAATAAGCAGATAATAGCAGAATAGAAAATAAATCAGTCACACAAGACACCAAGATTTAAGTGGTTCAGCTTTAACAAGCCTACATCCACTGGCGGAGACGATCCGGAGGAAATTCACTAACAAAAGATGGAGCACAAAAGAGTAGTAGAGAGAAAAATCACTCAAAACCCAAAGCCCCAATACACCCGAATCTCACTCTCACACAAAAGAGAATAAATCACAAAAGAGAAACTTTTCTCTAAATTCTCTAAGCCTTGAGCGGCACAACCAACGTGAGAAACAAAGTGAGATGACGTTGCTGAATTCTCTCCTCTAAAGGCTGAACAAGGGCTGCTTTTATAAGGAGCAAAGTTGGCTAAACATCTTCAAATCCAATTCGTATAATAGAAGGAAGTCCGCTGAAGAAACTGAATCCAACACCAAATTGGAAAAGGAAGAATACGAGAAAAAAAAGAGTCAAGACTTATAATGTTGCTGGGCCCACCAAGAGACTTGATAATTCACTTCATTCCACAACAATCTCCACCTTGACTTGAATTTCATCAAGTCCTCAAAGCAAATCTCCTCATGATCTCTCCTCCAAAACCCCTAAGGGTAATCACAAATTATAAATACCAATCAAGTCCAAGCAATGCTTGAACTTGAAAAACGGAACTGATTTAGTTAGCATATCTGTCGGGTTTTTCGCCGTGACAATTTTCATCAATGTGATATCACCCTGTGTCACAACCTCCCGAAGAAAATGATATCTGACATTAATCTGCTTGGTCCTCTCATGATACATTTGATTTTTGGTCAGATGTATTGTGCTCAGGCTATCACAAAATATAATAGTCTCATTCTGTTGTAAACCCAGATCACTGACCAAACCTCTTAACCAAATTGCTTCTTTCACGGATTCTACCGCTGCCATATACTCTGCCTCCGTAGTGGATAAAGCAACTGTCAACTGTAATGTCGCTTTCCAACTAATGGCAAACCTTGAGAGAGTGAAAACACAGCCTGTCAGAAATCTTCTCTTATCCAGATCACCAGCATAATCTGAATCAAAGTTTCCAATAACACTGGAATCGATACCACTGCTTTTGTCATACGGAGTACTTGCTAACCAAAGGGATTTCTTCGCACCACCAAAATCTATCATTTCAAATTCATCACCCAAAAGAGATTTCAATCTCTTAACTTCAAACATGCTTTTAGCAACAATAAGCATGTCATCCACATAAAGCAACAAATAAACAAAAGAACCATCTAACAATTGTTTGTAATACATGAAGTGCTTGTACCACTGGCAATGAGATTGTTTCAAGCCATACGACGATCTTCTCAACTTGACAGTCTTAGCAATCTTCGACAATTTCACCAAATCACATGTTTGGTTCTTATGAAGAGACTCAATCTCTCCATTTATGGCAATAACCCAATATGCAGACTCATTACTTGTGACAGCTTCTAAAAGAGCAGAAGGCTTCTGGAACGTGGTGTTCTCTGCCACAGTAAGTGGATACGCTACCAAATCTGCATAGCCATATCTTTGAGGTGGCCTAATCAACCTCCTCTGTCTACCAGTCACAATACTGATATCTTGCTCTTCTTGTGGATCATCATCAGAAGAACCGGAACCATGGCCATCTGTGACGAGCTGACCTTGAGTGCCATCTTGCACCATTTGTGAAGCTTCCACCTGAAGCTCCACCTCCATGCCATGACCCAACCACATTTGCCATAACTGGGTAGTGTCTGACTCTGAATTATCCGAAAAAGACACAATATCTAAATCTGTCACCGTACTGCCCCGAAGAAAGTAGAGACCATCAACCTTGTTACCTTCCATCACAATCAATGAGTCATTACTAACCCTGATAACTCCACCTTCACCGGAATACTTGTATCCAATGGAGTCCAAAGTGCCCAAAGAAATAAGATTTTTCTTCAAATCTGGTATGTGTCGAACATTCGTCAAAGTCCTAACAATCCCATCGTGCATCCTTATTTTGATTGTACCGATACCAACAATCTTGCAGGCAACATCATTTCCCATCAAGATTGTATCACCATTTACTGACTCATAAGTAGTAAACCAATCCTTTTTAGGAGACATATGAAATGTACATGCAGTATCAAGGATCCACTTGTCGTTAAAACGACCATCAGAAATAGTAACTGCAAAGACAAATTCTGAATCCTCATAATTTTCTTCGACAACACCAGCCACAGAAGAGAAACTTGGCTCATCACCTTCCTTTTTATTTTGCAGCTTCGGACACTTAGATTTGTAATGCCCATACTTTTTACAATAATAACACTTAACATTATTCTTCGAGTTGGATTGCGATCGGCCTCCTTTATCTGAGTCTCTCTCACTAGATCGATCTCTAGAATAAGAGAATTTTTCCGAACGGCCCTTAACAAATAAGCCCTCTGCCTAATTATCACTACCTTTCCCATTTCATCTTGTTCTCAATTCCATAGAATTCAAAGAAGACTTAACGTCCACTAACGAGATGGTATCTTTACCATATAACATTGAATTAACGAAATTATCAAAGAACTCAGGTAGTGAACATAAAAAAATCAAGGCTTGATCTTCATCATCAATTTGAATATCAATATTTTTCAAGTCCATAAGAATTTTATTAAATTCATCAAGATGATTACCAAGAGACGTACCTTCTTTCATCTTGAGGGTATATAACCGTTGCTTCAGAAACAAACAGTTAGTGAGAGATTTTTTCATATACAAACTTTCTAGCTTCTTCCAAAGTCCAGCGGCAGTTTCTTCATCGGCGACTTCTCTCAAAACTCCATCTGAAAGAGACAACAAAATTGAACTATGGGCTTTTTCTTCAATTTCCACAAATTTCTCACTTGATGATGTTGATGGTGTCTTGCCATCCAAAATCTTCGCCAAACCTTGTTGTCGCAACAAAGCACACATCTTGATGCGCCAAAGACTGAAACTATTCTGACCATCAAACTTTTCTATTTCAAATTTTACAGAAGTCATTCCGTAAAATAAAGAACCCAAGCTCTGATACCAGTTTGTTGTAACAAAACAGAATTTAGGATCTCCAAATAAGCAGATAATAGCATAATAGAAAATAAATCAGTCACACAAGACACCAAGATTTAAGTGGTTCAGCTTTAACAAGCCTACATCCACTGGCGAAGACGATCCAGAGAAAATTCACTAACAAAAGATGGGGCACAAAAGAGTAGTAGAGAGAAAAACCACTCAAAACCCAAAGCCACAATACACCCGAATCTCACTCTCACACAAAAGAGAATAAATCACAAAAGAGAAACTTTTCTCTAAATTCTCTAAGCCTTGAGTGGCACAACCAACGTGAGAAACAAAGTGAGATGACGTTGCTGAATTTTCTCCTCTAAAGGCTGAACAAGGGCTGCTTTTATAAGGAGCAAAGTCGGCTAAACATCTTCAAATCCAATTCGTATAATAGAAGGAAGTCCGCTGAAGAAACTGAATCCAACACCAAATTGGAAAAAGAAGAATACGAGAAAAAAAAGAGTCAAGACTTATAATGTTGCTGGGTCCACCAAGAGACTTGATAATTCACGTCATTCCACAACAAGGACTCCATTATGATTTCTGACAACAGGTCCCATATATATGCCATCTTTCTCATCTGCCTAATGTTAAGGAAATCTTGGCATCTTTTTGCTTTTTTATTTTTATGTTTTTCTTTTCTGCGTGAGAGACAACGAGAGAAGGCGACAGGGATCCTTTGTTCTATTCGGAGGAAGACGAGAGAGGACTACTTATGGAGAAAAGGAGGAAACAGCCCACCTCCCGTTTGTGTGCATATGGCATGAAAGTTTCCATTAGCATTGAAGCTTCTGTTATTATCAACGGTGAAATTCCCTTACACTAATTTCAATAAGCAAAAACACGAAATTCTAAAACAAAACAAGAGAATGAATAAAAACTAAATTATGAGCACAACCATGAATAATCTCTTAGAGCATAGATGAAGGAGAGTGCATTATTGGTACAAGATGAAGAGGAATTGTCTTCGTCACAGTGAGGCCGTTAACTTCAGTCATGTCCAATTCCTCCCCTGGCAACTTCCAGTCAAACCAACATAAAAGGTTTGCAACCACATACTCAACTGAAGCAACACCGAATGTCAATCCTGGACATCCCCTTCTCCCACCTCCAAATGGGATGAATTTAAAGTCTTGGCCTCTGAAATCAACCGGGTTGTCTTCGAATCTCTCCAGGAGGAACTTTCTGGCCTCTCCCATACTTTAGGGTCCCTTTGAATTGCCCATGTATTGGTCAATACTCTTGTTTTTGGAGGAATGTCATAACCTCCAATTTTCACACTTGATATTGTTTCCCGAGGTAACAAAAGAGGAACCGGTAGATGTAGTCTTAGAGTTTCTTTAAAGATATATTTGAAGTAATCCATTTATTGATGTCATTCACGTCAATCTTTGACTTCTTGCTCACCGCTCTTCTCATCTCTTCTTGTGCTCTCTTCATGATACTTGAATTTTTTATGAGCTCTGTCATTAATCATTTCAAAACTGTTGAGCTAGTATCAGTTCCTACCACAAACATATCCTGAAATTGTAGAAAAAAAAAAAAAACTTTAGAAATGCTTGTGTGTGTGAAAGAGAGAGAGAGAGAGAGAGAGAGAGAGGAGAGCGAGACGCATATAAATGCTTTGAGGTTGTCTTTGGTGAGCTCAATGTCTAGCATACCATTCTTTTGAAGTCGAATGAGAATATCCACGAAATCAAGCCTATTAGGCTGCTCATCATCACTTTTTTCTGTCTTGTGTTCTTCAATTACTTGATAAAAAAAAAATATCTAATTCTCTAAAAGCGGCTTTCATACTTGGAATTACTCCCGTAAGAACATCAATCCATCCCAAAGAAGGAAAAAAATCTCCGACACAAAATGTTGCAAATATCACCATTACTCTTCTTGATAGTTGTCCGAACTTGCTCTTACCATTTTCTTCTTCAAATTTTTGTCCAAGTATACATCTAGAGGCTATATTGTTTGTGGTGGCAATCAACATCTCGCTTAGATTAACAGAAGCCCCTTTGAGACACGAGTCACGTATCTTGTTGATCAAGGCTTCAACTTCTTCTTCCCTTACATGCTAGAAGGATTGCACATGCACTTTTGAGGCTCAAAAGTTCGAGGACACAAATTTTCCTAGCTTGTCTCCAATACTCACCACAGGGTGAGAACCCTACGTCTTTGCATCCATAGAGAATGATATTGGTAGTTGTGATTTGGGGCCGGTTTAAGAAATTGAGATCATGTGTCTTCATCATCTCTCAGGCCATATCTGCGGATGACACCACAAGGGTTAGAACATTGCCCAAGTGTAAGAACATTAGAGAGCCACACTTGTTAGAAAGGGCTTGAAAGGAGCGGTGTGGGAGTGTGCCAAGCTGGTGAAGGTTGCCAATGATTGGTAGCTTTGGTGGGGATGGAGGCAAATTGGCTTTTCCACGTCTAATGCGCTGGAAAACATAAAGAAAAGAGATGAGGAAAACAAGTGAGAGGAGTGGATTGAAGGGTGTTTTGTGCAGCTCTTGCCATGATTGTTGCAACCATTGTAGTAGACCCATTTCCTCTCTCAAGTGTTTAGAACAAGGTTACTAACAACCCAGCTCTTCAGTAATAAAGGTGCTTTTCAAGTTTCAACACCCAGTAGGTATCAAATATATACATAATCCAATGTGAATGTAAAGCATATAGACACGACAATGAACTTTAGATAATATTTTATATTTCTCCTTTGGGCCACCTGTAGGTTGCAATAATATTGAGGCTATGTAAACCCAGAAAAATACAGATGAGCTGAAAAAGTTTTTGCAATAACTAAAAGTCCTTCAAATCCTTCTTTTGAAACCAAACGATGAACTAATCTACGAAATGATGGAAGCACTGAAATATATTTGACATTATTGACAGGTAGTAGCAGGAATTATCATGTTTTATCATAATATCTAATCATCAAGATAAAATCAATTAGGTCTTGTAGGAAGGACTCTATAATTTCCGACAACAGTTTCCATAGGATGCTCTTAATTATTTGGTCTTATAGTCGTGTGAACCAACTAGTGTAAAACATAAAAAAATGATAATTGTCTATTTCGAGTGACTGTATTATACTAATTTATAACCTACTTGTACGACAATAGATAGAACTCCTATGAGCTCTCGACTGAGAGTGCTTTATTGCAAGTCTACTACTCACCTTCTCACTGTTTGGCTATGTGGAGCGTGCTTTTGTGGCGGATCCGATTTGCACCCGACCCGGTACGACAAAAGAAAGGCTACGACTTAAATAAGATATTTTCTGTGGGTTGGCCCATGGAGCAAAGCTGACCCACCCATTTATGTATTTTTCAACCTAGTTTAAGGTCTTTAAATAGCTGCTTTATAGTAGGTTTTCTGTATGCGTGTGTGATGCCTCATTTGTATTGTTTCTCGAAAATAATGAAATTTTGCCACAACACAGTGGACGTAACACCTGAGAGTGAACCACTTAATTTTTTGTGTCTTGTGATTGATTATTTTTCTATTCTTCTGTCTCTCTCGTTTTTTACGGGTTTTGAAAAATCGTTGAATTTTTTCAACATTCACGTAGAGATAACTCTTATTCCACTACGACTACTACTCTTATCTAGATAATATCCTTAACTATTAGAATCACAACATTCCTTTCCCCTAACAATTTCCTTATCCCCAATGAAAAATTCTAAAACTAACTTATAATAAAACTAAACTACTAGACAAAGAAAACTAATTAACAAATATTTGAAGACGCAAGTGCAACCATCTACTGGAATCACATCTTTTGCCACAAAGATCTGGTCGAGGTCAAGCGAACGGAGAGTCTAAATTGTAGTGTTGCCCCCACAAAATAAACAAAATAGGCATCCTTCACATGAAGCAAGTTTGAACCCACAATTTTTTTTTTCTTTGTTTCTTTCTAAAACCAAGGAAGAAGACATGGGCTCTTCTTCCTCTCTTTCTAAGCCAAAGAAACTTTCTTGAAAAATAGAAACAAGAAGAACATAAGAATGAATTTTAAGGGGGTGTGGCTCAAGAGGAGTTTTCGGGTTGTTGGCATAGTGCTCTCTGGACAGTGGACTAACGGCGGAGACGGCTGACAAGGGCGGCGTGTTTGGAAGGCTGGGTCTGGTGCTTTATGATTGGCATATGGGGTGGGCGGCTTTGTAGCTCGTCGATGGTGGTTTGATTGGAAGCCAATACGGATGAATTTTTGTTCCTTCAACAGTTCTTTTCTTTCTCTTTTTTCTGACGGTGTCACCTTGTTGATGCTGTGGAGTTGTTTGGGCACGGACGGGGGACATTGTGTTTCAATGATGGTGAGGGAAAAAGTGGTGCTGGGGTGTTATGGGCGGGGATTAGCTTGCTGGAAAATAATTTTCAATTTTTCTCTTATGCTCCTCCATCCGCTTGGTGAATTTATCATCTCATGCGAGAAATTCTGACCGCATCTTTTTTAGCCTTGCGTGTTATTTTGTACTCAAAAAGATTTGGAAAGACATGGTGATGGTAGATCAGTGATTGCTATAAAAAACAATCAAACTGTCTCTGATACCAATTGATATGAACTAACTAGTACAAAACACATGAAAATGATAATTGTCTGTTTCGAGTGAGTTAGGAACTCCAAAATACAGAATTGTATCAGACTAAACTATAATCTTCAACATATATTATTCATCTACTGACCTCTTTAAATAATACAACAAACTGAAAATAAAATAAGACTCTATCACATATAGAGTTATCCCTACTTGTACTATTATGGATAAAATTCCTATGAGCTCTCGCCAAAGAGTGCTTTATTATAAGTTTAGTACTCGTCTTTTAATGTAAAAAAAGTAATGATACAAGTCACTCTTCATGTCTACCTTGTGTCAATCAAAAGTGACATGACTTTTAAAATTACCATTAGATCAAAAGTCAATGATGATCAATCATAAATTCAATGATGATTTTAAAAGTCACATAACTTTTGGTTGACACAAGATAAACATAAAGAGTGACATATATAATTACTCATGTAAAAATGACTCTTATTTCACTACTATTATTCTTATCTAAATAATATCTCAAAACTATTAGAATCACATCACAGACAGGATCAACTCCATTATGATTTCCGACAACAGGTCCCCTATGACATGTTTTATTTTTTATTTTTTTGTAAGAATATGACCTGTTTTTCATCTGCCAAATGTGGAGGAAATATTGGCATCTTTTTGCTTTTTTTATTTTTAAGCTTTTTTCTTTGTGGGAGACAACAAAGAGGAAACGACAAGGGATCCTTTGTTCTATTCGAAGAGGACGACAGAACACTGCTTATGGAGAAAACGTAGAAACGGACCTTTCTTTTTTTGGCATCTTTTTGCTTGTAAATTTATAAATGTTAAAAACTAGCTACTCCGCTATCTTTCTTTCTTTTTTCTTTTTTTTCATTGGTTATTGGGTTAATTACATCCTTCCCCCAATCTAACATACCATTTACATTTATAAAATGGAATTATAATTCACTCCAATTAAATCCCCCAAACTATTATTTTATTGTGAGTAGCACCTTGAGTTAAATTTCACCCCTAAATGTGGATGGAACATGCTTTACGCGCACTTGACATATTTTATGGGCGTATGTGTAAATGGGGTATTAGTTAAAGATAAAGTGTAATTAACTCTAAAAGGATAAATGTCACGATAAAAAAAAAAAAAAGACTCAACATCATCTGCAACTTACTGTAATGGTTTTCATGAATTGGCTATTTCTATACATAAGACTCGATAGTTCCAATTCTTTGCAGCCATCGGTCTTGACCATATTTGGTATGTGAGAAATCAATTGGTGTTCAATGAAATTCAACCAGTTTAGCTAAGTCTCTTCAGCACATTTCAATTACGGTAAAACATCACAACTTCGCTTGGATTGAAGCTAAATACTCTTCTCTTTGGAGTCCTCCTCTCCCGAGAACAGTCAAAGCCAATTTTGATGTTGCAGTGAAGTCTCATTTTGCTGTGGCTGCAATGTTCTTAGCGATTCAAATGGTAATATTGTCCAGACAGTTACTAACGTCTCTTTACCACAAATGTTGCTATAGGTGAGGCTCAAGTGGCTCTTTTAGCTGTCCAATGTGCGGCTTCTCTTGGGTGTACTCCCTCATTCTTGAAGGGGATGCCATTAACATCATTCTTGCCATTCAATGGCCGGATCTCTTCAAGGATTGGAACTTTGCTTCCATTATTTCGGATATAAACATTTTCTTGTTCTCTTTTCATAGCTGGAAAGCTAGTAAAGTCTCTAGAAATGCTAATGTTCGAGCACATTTGTTAACTAGATGGGTCACTTCCAACTTAGTATTCGAAAGCATTCTTAATTGGTCTCCCATTTTCTCTTCCATTCAAATCAAGAATAGGGATGACCCCCTTATGTAACCCTTTCCCCATAGCCATTTGATTAGAAAAAAAATAAATAAATAAATAAATACAAATAGAACGATCGTCAAGCTAGCTAAGTGTACAGCACTGAAGAAATGGGCAGCTGAGGTTGTTAGAAGATAAGATTAACTAAACACTAAACTCATTTGCTTAATTAACACCCTTAACCCAAGCAGGGGCGGGTCAACCCTTAGGCAGATTAGGTGGCCCGCCTAAGGCCCCCAATTAATAAATATTTTTTTAAAAAAAAAAATTTAAGCCCTAATTATAGTAAATATTTTTTAATTAAGGCATCCAATTAATAAATATTAATAAAGATTTATTCCATAAAAAAATATTTAAAGTCCTAATTATAGTAAATATTCTCTAATTAAGGCCTTCAATGAATAAATATTAATGAAGATTTATTCCGTGAAAAAATATTTAAGTCCCTAATTATAGTCAATATTCTCTAATTGAACCCCCAATTAATAAATATTAATGATATTGATGGTTTAGAAATATTTTCAAAACTAAAATTTTTAAAAGAAATTTAACAAATAAAAGAAAGTGCTCTAATTGACACATTAAATTATTAAAAAAGACTTGATTCTTTTTCTAATATATGTATCGCTTATATAATTTTATTGACAATACATGTTATATATTCTGCAGAAAGAAGTTTTCAAAATTAAAATTGATAAAATCCTACGTAAGATAAATAATGTCACAAGAAAGATTAAATGGATTAATCATATTATCAATTGAAAAGAGAATGTTAGAAAAACTTAAATAAGTCATTTTGCATTCTAAAAAGTGAGAATAATGATTTTTAATAAAAATAAATATATTAAATTAATATGTAATTTAATTTAATTTTGTTTAAACCTCAGCCCGAACCCAAGCATGAGCTGTGAGAATGCATGCATGACCGAACACTGATTGACACGTAATAGACCCATTTAGCTCCATCGATTGATCCACACCTTAACGTGTTAAGCTTCGGTGCCGGTCCATATATGTACGTATTTGTCCCTAGCTTCTGCCTCCGATAAGAATTGGCTGAGACCACGTGTTAGTGCATGCCTTCTTTAAGGCAGAAATGTCAAGAGGAATTCTTCACGTGACGCTAGCCATAGTGCATGCCAGACTACCTAAATGTCAAGATTTCTTTCATCCTTTGGTGAAATTAAGTAGCCGGCTGTACTTTTCTTCTTTCCCAAATGCACAAGCAAAATATGCCTAGATTCCCTCACGATTTTATGCACTAATAGACGTCTATTATTCCATTGGTTGTTTTACAAATTAATTAACTATTATTACGTAAACATATTGTAACTTCAAAAGCTTTTATATTAACTGAGCAAGTCGCGTTGCGGTACTAAACACTTTTGAGAAGAAATGGCTCTACTACCATGGCTGCAACAATCATGGCAAGAGCTACACAAAATACCCTTCAATCTACTCCTCCCAGTTGTTTCTCTCATCTGTTTTTTTTATGTTTTCAAGCGTATTACAAGTGGCAAACCCAATTTCCCTCCATCCCCACCAAAGCAACCAATCATCGGCAACCTACACCAACTTGGCACACTCCCACACCGCTCTCTTCAAGTCCTTTGTAACAAGTACGGCCCTTTAATGTTCTTATACTTGGGCAATGCTCCAACCCTTGTGGTGTCATGTGCAGATATGGCCAGCGAAATGATGAAGACACATGATATCATTTTCTCAAACCGGCCCCAAACCACAGCTGCCAATACGTTACTCTATGGATGCAAAGACGTACTCTTCTCACCCTATGGTGAGTATTGGAGACAAGCTAGGAAAACTTGTGTCCTCGAACTTTTGAGCCTCAAAAGTGTGCAATCGTTCCGGTATGTAAGGGAAGAAGAAGTTGAAGCCTTGATCAACAGGATACGTGACTCGTGTCTTAAAGGGGATTCTGTTAATCTAA
This sequence comes from Betula pendula, assembly GCA_900184695.1. Taxonomy (NCBI): domain Eukaryota; kingdom Viridiplantae; phylum Streptophyta; class Magnoliopsida; order Fagales; family Betulaceae; genus Betula; species Betula pendula. Next base: position 80,423 of record FXXK01000427.1, read on the forward strand.
GTGAGATGTTGATTGCAACCTCAAGCAACATAGCCTCTAGAGGTGTATTTGGACAAAAGTTGAAGAAGAAGAGAATGGTAAGAGTAGATTCGGACATCTATCAAGAAAGGTATCGATGCTACTTGGAGCATTTTGCTTTGGAGATTTTTTTCCTTTTTTGGGATGGATTGATGTTCTTACGGGATTTATCCCGAGTCTAAAAGCCACTTTCAGAGAATTAGATGCTTTATTTGATCGAGTGGTCGAAGAACACAAGACAATTAAAACTGAGGATGACAAGCCTAATGGGAGAGATTTTGTTCATATTCTCCTCAAACTTCAAAAGAAAGGCATGCTTGGCATTGAGCTCACTCAAGCAAACCTCAAAGCAATCCTACTGGTCTTCCCTCATCCTATCTCTCTCTCTCTCTCTCTCTCTCTCACACAAACCCATGTCTAAAGTTTTGTGTTTCCATAATTAATTGCAGGACATGTTTGTGGGAGGAAGTGAGACTAGTTCAACAGTTTTGGAATGGTTAATGGCGGAGCTCATAAAAAATCCAATATCATGAAGAGAGCACAAGAAGAGGTGAGAAAGGTAGTGAGCAAAGAAGTCAAAGATAGACATTAATGACATCAATAAAATGGATTACTTGAAGTGTATCGTCAAAGAAACTCTAAGGCTACATCCACCAGCTCCTCTCTCGTTACCTCGAGAAAAATCAGCAAGTGTGAAATTTGGAGGTTATGATATTCCGCCAAAAACAAGAGTCTGTACCAATATATGGGCAATCAAAGGGACCCTACTATATGGGAGAGGCCAGAAGAGTTCCTCCCGGAAAGATTCATCGACAATCCCGTTGATTTTAAAAGGCCAAGACTTTGAATTTATCCCATTCGGCGGTGGGAGAAGGGGATGCCCAGGAATAACATTCGGTGTTGCTGCAGTTGAATATGTGATTGCCAACATCTTATGTTGGG
>FXXK01000427.1:81407-134260 GCA_900184695.1 Betula pendula
AAAGATTTATTCCATAAAAAAAAATATTTAAAGTCCTAATTATAGTAAATATTCTCTAATTAAGGCCTTCAATGAATAAATATTAATGAAGATTTATTCCGTGAAAAAATATTTAAGTCCCTAATTATAGTCAATATTCTCTAATTGAAGCCCCCAATTAATAAATATTAATGATATTGATGGTTTAGAAATATTTTCAAAACTAAAATTTTTAAAAGAAATTTAACAAATAAAAGAAAGTGCTCTAATTGACACATTAAATTATATAAAAAGACTTGATTCTTTTTCTAATATATGTATCGCTTATATAATTTTATTGACAATACATGTTATATATTCTGCAGAAAGAAGTTTTTCAAAATTAAAATTGATAAAATCCTACGTAAGATCAATAATGTCACAAGAAAGATTAAATGGATTAATCATATTATCAATTGAAAAGAGAATGTTAGAAAAACTTAAATAAGTCATTTTGCATTCTAAAAAGTGAGAATAATGATTTTTAAATAAAAATATAATATTAAATTAATATGTAATTTAATTTAATTTTGTTTAAAGCTCAGCCCCGAACCCAAGCATGAGCTGTGAGAATGCATGCATGACCGAACACTGATTGACACGTAATAGACCCATTTAGCTCCATCGATGAATCGACCACCCCATTAACTTGTGTTTATAGCTTGGGGTGGGCCGGCCCATATATCGTACGATTTTGTCCCTAGCTTCTGCCTCCGATAAGAATTGGCTGAGACCACGTGTTAGTGCATGCCTTCTTTAAGGCAGAAATGTCAAGAGGAATTCTTCACGTGACGCTAGCCATAGTGCATGCCAGACTACCTAAATGTCAAGATTTCTTTCATCCTTTTTATATATTTAACTGAATTATCAGGTGAAATTAAGTAGCCGGCTGTACTTTTCTTCTTTCCCAAATGCACAAGCAAAATATGCCTAGATTCCCTCACGATTTTATGCACTAATAGACGTCTATTATTCCATTGGTTTTTTACAAATTAATTAACTATTATTACGTAAACAATATTGTAACTTCAAAAGCTTTTATATAAACTGAGCAAGTCGCGTTGCGGTACTAAACACTTTTGAGAAGAAATGGCTCTACTACCATGGCTGCAACAATCATGGCAAGAGCTACACAAAATACCCTTCAATTCACTCCTCCCAGTTGTTTCTCTCCCATCATGATTTTCGTTAGGTGTTTTCAAGCGTATTACAAGTGGCAAACCCAATTTCCCTCCATCCCCACCAAAGCTACCAATCATCGGCAACCTACACCAACTTGGCACACTCCCACACCGCTCTCTTCAAGTCCTTTGTAACAAGTACGGCCCTTTAATGTTCTTATACTTGGGCAATGCTCCAACCCTTGTGGTGTCATGTGCAGATATGGCCAGCGAAATGATGAAGACACATGATATCATTTTCTCAAACCGGCCCCAAACCACAGCTGCCAATACGTTACTCTATGGATGCAAAGACGTACTCTTCTCACCCTATGGTGAGTATTGGAGACAAGCTAGGAAAACTTGTGTCCTCGAACTTTTGAGCCTCAAAAGTGTGCAATCGTTCCGGTATGTAAGGGAAGAAGAAGTTGAAGCCTTGATCAACAGGATACGTGACTCGTGTCTTAAAGGGGATTCTGTTAATCTAAGTGAGATGTTGATTGCAACCTCAAGCAACATAGCCTCTAGAGGTGTATTTGGACAAAATTTTGAAGAAGAAGAGAATGGTAAGAGTAGATTCGGACATCTATCAAGAAAGGTATCGATGCTACTTGGAGCATTTTGCTTTGGAGATTTTTTTCCTTTTTTGGGATGGATTGATGTTCTTACGGGATTTATCCCGAGTCTAAAAGCCACTTTCAGAGAATTAGATGCTTTATTTGATCGAGTGGTCGAAGAACACAAGACAATTAAAACTGAGGATGACAAGCCTAATGGGAGAGATTTTGTTCATATTCTCCTCAAACTTCAAAAGAAAGGCATGCTTGGCATTGAGCTCACTCAAGCCAACCTCAAAGCAATCCTACTGGTCTCTCTCTCTATCTCTATCTCTCTCTCTCTCTCTCTCTCTCTCACACAAACCCATGTCTAAAGTTTTGTGTTTCCATAATTAATTGCAGGACATGTTTGTGGGAGGAAGTGAGACTAGTTCAACAGTTTTGGAATGGTTAATGGCGGAGCTCATAAAAAATCCAAATATCATGAAGAGAGCACAAGAAGAGGTGAGAAAGGTAGTGAGCAAGAAGTCAAAGATAGACATTAATGACATCAATAAAATGGATTACTTGAAGTGTATCGTCAAAGAAACTCTAAGGCTACATCCACCAGCTCCTCTCTCGTTACCTCGAGAAACATCAGCAAGTGTGAAATTTGGAGGTTATGATATTCCGCCAAAAACAAGAGTCTGTACCAATATATGGGCAATTCAAAGGGACCCTACTATATGGGAGAGGCCAGAAGAGTTCCTCCCGGAAAGATTCATCGACAATCCCGTTGATTTTAAAGGCCAAGACTTTGAATTTATCCCATTCGGCGGTGGGAGAAGGGGATGCCCAGGAATAACATTCGGTGTTGCTGCAGTTGAATATGTGATTGCCAACATCTTATGTTGGTTTGACTGGAGATTGCCTAGTGCTAGTGCAGAGGGGGAAGACTTGGACATGAGTGAAGTTGACGGGCTCACTGTGACAAAGAAAATTCCTCTTCATCTTGTACCAATACTGTACTCTCCTTGATCTATGCATTAAGATAAAGACTCGTGATAATGTGCTGATAATGTAACTTTTCTTCATTCACTTGGTCTGTTTTAGCATTTGTTGTTGTTTTTGTTTGAAATTAATGTAAGGGAAGGTGACTTCAACCTTAATAATAATGATAATTGAAACTTCAATGTTCCATTCAAACTTCCATGCTGAAAGAATATTAAAGTGTTTTGGCTTGAATACTACCAAACAGAATTGTATTAACATTTATAGTGTTACAGAGATGTAGCAGAAATGGAAAACAATTATTACACAATCCAGTGAAGGAAAGAATTCTGTCATGTACAAGGAAAGAGAATGATTCCTGGTCTATACAAGTAAAGAAATTCAAATGAATGATAAGTAAGGAAATTGGTATCGCATAGCTGCAGCATAACTGTCACACAACTGCAGCATAATTGCAGCAGATCAAATCACTTCATTCACAAGATTGAGGTTATCTCCAATCCCTTGATTTATGGAAGTGATGGATGAAGAGGAGGTGGGAACATTATCTCTAACAGCCCCCCGCAAGCAAAGAGGGGGTGCAACAACTTTGAGCTTGTCACGGAGCTTACAAAACCGAGAGTAAGTAAGGCCTTTGGTGAATGCATCAGCCAATTGATCGTGGGTAGAGATAAACTTGACAGCAATGTCTTTGTTAGCAACCTTCTCACGAATGAAATGAAAGTCCACCTCAATATGTTTCGTGCGAGCATGATAAACGGGATTGGAGGCAAGGGCGATAGCACCAATATTGTCGTACCCTAAGGTGGGAGGAGCAGGTAAGGTAATGTGCAAGTCTTGGAGAAGCATACGGATCCAATAGACTTCAGCAGTAGCAATGGCCATAGCGCGGTATTCAGCCTCCGTGCTGGAACGAGCAACCACCGATTACTTTTTGGCACACCAAGAAACAAGGCACGGGCCAAGGAAAGTACCAAACCTTGTAGTAGACCGCCTAGTGTCGGGATCGAAAGCCCAATCTCAGTCACAAAAAATTTCCAAGGCAAGGGAGCCCTTGCCATAAAATAACCCGTGATCAATGCTCCCCTTTAGATAGCGCAACACTCTCTTAGCAGCAACCCAGTGAGCTGATGTAGGAGAATGCATGAATTGGCACAATTGATTGACTGAGTAAGCAATGTCCGGCCTCGTGATCGTGCAATATTATAATGCGCCCACAACCTGTCGATAAGTGGCTGTTGTTGAGTCTGAGAAAGGATCACCAGCAGTTGCTGATAATTTTGAACCAAAAACAGTGGGAGCTATGTATGGTTTGGCACCAACCATGGAGGACTTGTGCAAGAGGTCAAGGATGTACTTGGATTGCCTCACATGTAGTCCAGAGGAGTCACGGTGTGCCTGCATGCCAAGGAAAAACCCAAGGTCTCCAAGATCTTTCATTGCAAACACGGATTGGAGTTGTTGGATGATGGAGAAGATGACCTCAGTTTTGGTCCCTGTAATTAAAATATCATCTACATACACCAACACATAGACAGTAGCATTAGAATGATGATAGATAAAAAGGGAGGTATTGACATCTGAAGAACGAAACCCAATATCAAAGAGAGCTTGGGAGAGGCGATGAAACCAAGCCCGAGATGCCTGCTTAAGGCCATAAATAGCCTTGTGTAGTTGGCATACATAATCAGGAAGAGAACTATCAACAAAGCCCCTTGGTTGTTCCATGTAAACATCTTCAGCAAGAAACCCATGCAAAAATGCATTGGAAACATCCAACTGACGAATGCACCAATCAAAGTGAATAGTAAGAGCTAAAACCACACGGATGGTGGAGGGTTTAATGACAGGGCTGAAAGTCTCAGTGAAATCCAGACCACTTTTCTGATCAAATCCTTTGGCCACTAGGCGAGCTTTAAACCTTTCAATGGAACCATCTTGCTTGCGTTTAATTTTGTACACCCACTTATTTCGAACAACATTATGATGTAAAGGGCGTGGGCATAACGACCAAGTGCCATTAGCAAGGAGAGCATCAAACTCTAGTCCCATGGCAGCTCTCCAGTCAGGTGAGGTCACAGCTTGGGAGTAGCAGGTTGGTTCTGTAGCAATAAGTGTACTGGTTAAGGCTTTGAGAGGGTGTCGAGTGGCATAAAAAGTCTTGTAATCTGGGATGGATTTTGGGCGAAGGTTTTCAGTCCTAGAGCGAGTGACCATGGTGTGGGTGGGTGGGGGAATGGGATCAAGTGATGGCCCATTATCAGGAGAATAGTGTACAATTGAAGGTTCAGCTATTGGTGAGGCAGGGTGCTCGGGTGCGGATGTAGGAGACGAGTCAGAGGAAGTATGCAAAATAGGAGTAAAAGATGACTCATTAGGAGGAGAAGCAGTACCTGATTTGATGGAAGCTAGTGAAAGTGTAGGCGGAAAAATGTTTGCAGGGATGAGGAGTGAAGCAGCAGGACTAGGTGTTGGAGCAGCTGGAGGAGAAGCGGCCTCTACCTTTGCTGGAAAATGGTTTTCATCAAACACAACATGGCGGGTGATGAACGCCTTGTTAGTGAGGGGATCAAGACAACGATAACCTTTGTAATTCAGACCATAGCCTAGAAAAATACAACATTTACTTCGAAACATGAGCTTATGAGATGCATAAGGTCTTAGGAGTGGAAAGCATGAGCACCCAAAGGTTTTTAGCATGGAGTAATCTAGTTGTTGGTTAAACAAGAGACCAAATGGAGTACTGTTATGAAGAATAGGACTAGGCAGCCGATTAATTAAAAAGACTCCAGTGAGAAAGGATTCAACCCAAAAGGTTTGGGGAAGTCCATATTGGGCTAACATGGAAAGTCCCATTTCCACAACGTGGCGATGTTTTCTTTCAGCTAGCCCATTTTGTTGGGCCGTATATGGACAGCTAATGCGATGAATAATGCCATTGGATTCAAGACATGATTTAAACTGGTTAGATAAAAATTCACCACCACCATCTGATTGCAGCTATTTAATACGACAAGAAAATTGATTCTCCACTAAAGTTTTGAATTTAATAAATGAAACAAAGACATCAGATTTATTATGAAGAGGGTACAACCACGAATATCTAGAGAAATCATCGATGAAGACAACATAATAACGATAACCATTAAGAGACATAACAGGAGAGCACCACACATTAGTGTGAATCAGCTGAAGTGGTGCTGTCGACACTCTAGAAGAAGAAGGAAATGGGAGTTGCTTGATTTTTCCAAGTTGACAAGGCTCACAAAACTCCTTATTTTGTATAGAACCACAGACAGGTAATTTATTTGTGTGGAGAACTTGATGAACAACAGAAAAGGATGGATGTCCAAGTCTTGAATGCCAGATAGTAACTGGAGCCTTGACCCCAAACAAGGCAGTGTGAATCTGAGATTTATTGAAAGATTTCAAGGAGGTGCAGATGGGGTAGAGACCGCCTTCACTCTTGCCTTCCAGTAGGGTTAGTCCCGTAAGGTTGTCCTTAATAAAATAATGAGAATCAGTGAGAATGAAAAAACAGTGATTATCTTTGCAAAATTGATTAATGGACAAAAGATTAGCAAGAGCTTGTGGGCAACGAAAAACTTGAGGCATATGCAGGACAGTTTGTGGTGTATGAAAAGAAAGAGAACCAGAGTGTGTTATCTTCAAACCTGAGCCATTGCCGACAGCAATGGTATCAGAACCATCGTATGGTTCATGAAGTTGAAGATTTTCCAGAGCAGGGGTCAGGTGGTGATTAGCACCACTGTCAGCATACCATGTAGGATCATCCGGTTGAGTATTGGAGTTGGCTACCATGGTGGCTAACTGAGCAGGAGGGTGACGACCTTGAAAGGCATAGTCCATGCGGTGGAAACAATCAAGAGCATTATGGCTAGTCTTGCCACAAATCTGGCATGGTTGTCTGGTAGAGGACAGACCAGGCGATGCAAAACCTCCTGACTGCAGCGGAGCAGAGGGGAGAGGTTTCTTCTGAAAATTATTGCGGAATTGAGGCATCTTCTGGTTCCTGTTGAGAAACTTAGGAGATGGCTTGGCAAAGATAAGAGCAACCGATGGATCAGGGGAAATATTACGCTGCTGGTTTTCAAGGAGATTCTCATATGTAATCAATTCAGCATGAAAGTCTTCAAATGACATAGATCTATCTCGCGTAAGCAGCGAGAAAGATGGTACGAAGGGATTGAAGGAAGGATGAAGTCCACCTAGTACATAGGTGATCAAGTCTTCATCAGAGATCGCCCTTCCAACAGCAGCCAATTGATGAGAGAGGTGTTTGGCAGCGTTGATAAACTCAGTGCAAGACTTGTTACCCTGATGAAGCGTCTGCAATTGACGCATGAGTTGGTTGATCCGAGTCCGTGACTGTGAGGCAAATTTAGTGGACAGAAATTGCCATACTTGACGGGAGGTACGGAGACCATACACTGCAGTGAGAACAGAATCTGCTAGTGTAGAGTTGAGCCAACTGAGTATAAATTGATCCTTCTTAACCCAAAGGGAATAAGCAGGATTCAGAGATGGGACCGCCTGTTCAGAGGAGGCAGGGAGATGCTTTGGTGGGCACAGTTCTGTACCTTCAACGATGCCCAGCAAATCATTGGCTATCAAAATAGGAACCACCTGAGTATTCCATTGCAGGTAGGTTAAATGATCAAGTTTTGTTGTCACAAGGCGAGCAACGTTAGGGAAAGTAAACGAAGCAGAGGTTGAGGATGAAGAAGCCATAGGATCGTTTGGAAAAAAAAAAATAGTGTGAGCTTTTAGATGTGCTCTGATACCATGAAAGAATATTAAAGTGTTTTGGCTTGAATACTACCAAACAGAATAACATTTATAGTGTTACAGAGACGTAGCAGAAATGGAAGACAATTATTACACAATCCAGTGAAGGAAAGAATTCTGTCATGTACAAGGAAAGAGAATGATTCCTGGTCTATGCAAGTAAAGAAATTCAAATGAATGATAAGTAAGGAAATTGGTATCGCATAGCTGCAGCATAACTGTCACACAACTGCAGCATAATTGCAGCAGATCAAATCACTTCATTCACGGGATTGAGGTTATCTCCAATCCCTTGATTTATGGAAGTGATGGATGAAGAGGAGGTGGGAACATTATCTCTAAAACATGCTATCTGCAAACAATTGTATACAATAAATTTTGCGCACTCATTTTGTAACACCCCCGCTCGTGAAGGCTAGATTTAATTTGTTAACCCTAGATGTGCCAAGGCTACATATATATTAGGAAAGTCAGAGCCCTTATAAATAACTACCGTGCATACATGAAAAATATATAATACGGAAGCTTAAGACCAAAACACATTAAATTGTCAAAATAAAAACTTAAATTTTCAAAGTGGTTTCTATGATCAGTGCCCGCGACCCAGTGATGTTTGCATTTTTTAACAGCTCATGATGGGCCCAAGTTCCTTCTTAGAATGCCTAGCTAAAACAGTGTCTCGCTTTAGCTGTCCCCAGGTTTAGTTGTTAAGTAGTTTCAAGAAAATTTGTTGGGCACGTATTAGGTTGTGGATTCGAATCCCGCTGTAAGAATTTTCATACATATTTGATTAGTGTTAGTCGCTTTGGTCAGTATCACTGATGTCCTAGCTAATGGGGCTTAGTCAAGCTATATATGGTTCAATCGGGCTTGAGAGAGTGCCTATAGTATTCCACCGTCTAGGCTCCTCTTGTCATTAGTTTCCAACTTGGATATGCTTGTATGGTTACACCCAAATAAAATATATAGCCACAGTTCATCACCTCCTCCTATATCTATGCTTAAGGAAAAAAAAATACCCATAAATCAATTCTACCTTAACCAATTATGGGTCAATAGGGAGATTAATACGATGCGCTATTGGACAACACACATTCCTGTTTCAACTTATAAACATGTACAACTCCATGTACGTGTAACACCTAGGTTGTTTTTGATACGCGAAATAGACTAATGGAATAGAATGACTATTCCTATGACAAAATTCTTTTCTTTTTTTTAAAAAAAAAAAAGTAATGACCCAATTCTTTTGATTTCGAAGAATTCTACCATTTTAGTCGACTTTTTTGAATCTACATTGCATTGGACCTAAGAGCATTTACATTTGGCTCAACAAACGTTTAGTTAAAATTTAGCTAAAGAACATCTACATCTGACTTATCATTTTAACTATTTACTTTCATTATTTCATTTAAAATATTGAGAAAAGTACACATATCCTCCATCTAATTAAATTACCAATTGTGTCAATATCCCCACTAGAAGTGACATACTTGAGTCACCAGTTCCTAGTGATGAAGATGGTGAAATCACATCTTTTTGTAGTGATGAGTTCCATGCTGTAGATCTAGTGGACCCAATCTTGACTCTTAAGATGAAGTTTGCAAACATACAACTGTTTAGAGAGGCTGTTAAACAGTTTAATCTTAGAAGGGGGAAGGACATTCAATTTAAAAAGAATGAAAGGAGAAGGTGTGTTGTTGTGTGTAGGGATCCCAAGTGCCAGTACCGAGTGTATGCTAGACAACTGGCTGATGAAGAGTCCTTTCAGCTTATCTCTTTAAACCCTAAACATGTGTGTGGCAGGAAATACAAGAACTCAATTGTAAGCTCGACTTGGATAGCCAACAAACTCATTGACAAGTTCAGAGTCCAGCCTAACATGCCATTAGATGTATTACAACATGAAGTTAAGGATAAATGGAAGGTAGATGTAACTCAAAGCATGATGTATAGGGCTCGGAAAAAGGCTAAAGATCATATTTATGGTAGTATGGGGGATCAGTATGAGAGGCTATGGGACTACTGTGAAGCTGTTAGAAGGACGAACGTGGGAAGTCGTATGTTCATTAAGGTGGACAGACCAAGCATGAGTGTAAATCCGAAGTTTCAAAGACTATACGTTTCTTTGGCAGCCACGAAAAAAGGATTTCTAGATGGTTGTAGGCCTGTCATTAGGGTTGATGAGTGCTTCCTTAAGGGTCCATTCAAAGGGCAGCTACTATCTGCGGTTGGCAGAGATGGGAACAACATGTACCCGATTGCGTTTGCTGTCGTTGAAGCTGAGACTAAAGACAGTTGGGTGTATTTTTTGGAAACCCTAATTGCAGACCTTGGATCACATGAGAAGCATGGTAGACCTACGTTTATTTCCGATCGACAAAAGGTAATATATATTTGATTTTGACCAACATATTATGTTTTCATATATGTTTTGGAAGATTAACATGTTATATATTCTCAATATATTTTGCAGGGTCTTATGCCAGCTTTTGAGAAGGTGATGCCGACGTCAGATCATCGCATTTGTGTTAGGCATTTATATGCCAACTTTAGAGATAATGGGGGGCATAGAGGAGTTGCATTGAAGGATAAGTTGTGGGCTGAGGCTTCTGCATACACTGAGGAGGAGTTTATGAAACATATGGAAGAGTTGAAGGGGCTGAATAAGGATGCATATGAATTCCTGAATAACATTGATCCTTCTATGTGGTCTAGAGCATGGTTCAGTGAGTTCCCGAAGTGTGATCTGCTGGTGAACAACATATCCGAGTGTTTCAACTCCTACATCTTGAAGGCTCGTGACAAGCCAATTTTGACAATGCTGGAGATGATAAGGAAAAAACTTATGAGGAGGTATCAAGTTAAGAGGGATGGAATTGCTAAATTGACTGGTAGGTTATGCCCCAGAATTGCCACAAAGTTGGAAGCAATTGGGCTACAAGCGATGGATTGCGTTGCCACATATGTTGGTGCTCAATTGTTTGAGGTCACTGCTGCCAATAACAAACAGTTTGTAGTAGACTTGGATAAGAAGAGTTGTGGTTGCAGGCAGTGGCAAGTTACTGGGATCCCATGTGCGCATGCATTTTCAGCTATTCTTTATGACTGTGGCAATCCGGAGGATTATGTTGATGAGTGCTACACCGTAGAGACATACAAAAAAGCTTATGCGCCAATAATATATCCAATGCCCAGTGAGGAACAATGGGTAAAAACCAGCCATGACAAGTTAGAGCCCCCAGTTGCAAGAGTTGCCCCGGGAACACCCAAGAAGTTAAGAAAGAGAGCTCCTGATGAGAGTAGGGACCCGAAAAATCCCTACAGAATGAGAAAATTTGGATCATGTGGGAAATGTTCCAACTGTAAGGGATTAGGGCACAATAAAAGGGTGTGTCCAATGACTAGGAATGCAGCAGGCAATGTTGGATGATCTGCCCAAAGTTTTCAATTGTCTACCCCACCTCTAGCAAGTGTGAGTATGACATGTCCTCATTACTATTCCGATAAATATATGTTGTCCCACCATAGGATGCATATTAATTGCTGTTTGTTGTTTTTGGTTTAGACACAAAGTGTTGGTTCCAGCTGTTCTAAAAAGGGAAAATCTAAGAAAATGAATGCTGAGAAGGTACTCCGTAATTCCTTTATTTATTTATTTTTGATTCCAGCAATCATTTCCTTAATTTTTTTTTTCTTTTGTTGGTACCATTTTGCAGGGACAGCCAACAAATCCTAGTGGGAATGCTGGTCTACAATCATGTGTTCGTCAAAAGGTACATTGGAAGTTGTGTGTTACAGTTTTCCTTGTAAAACATTATCCAATAATACTTTTTTTTTTATTATTTCAATGTATGACAAGTTCATTCTGTTTTGTTTTTTTGTTTTTTTGTTTTTTTAATAACACACCATAGGAAAATACAACAACAAATGAAGCTCCAAATGTAACTGCTGGCCCTGCTATTCCTTTACCTGCTGCTGAGAGATATTGACATCTCCACCCGGATTTCGTCCAATCAATCTCCCACCTCTAGCATGGGGCAGAGTCCCAAGAGCAACCACTGCAAAATCCACGCGAGTTACTGGCGGACTTGCATCACGGACAAGACAATCAGATAGGGTCAAGGTTATTTGTGGTAGTGGTAACAAGGCACCAATACATATTGACCTAACCGAGGGAAATGATACAGCAGGAGTGTCAACAAGAGGTGGTGGTGTGAGAACAAGAGGTGGTACAGCAAAAGGCACTACTACAAGAGGCGGTGCAACCAGTTTCGCAAGAGGAGATGTCTCTTCATCGGCTACCCAGAAAATAAGCAAACGTGTTGTCCCAACCATTGAAAAAGGGATTGAGGCTATGGAAGCTAAGAGGAGAAAGATGAGACCCGAATGGAAGCACTAATTTCATTACTGAATATTTATATGTGTAATCTGTTTGTGACCTATTTGAAAAGCTTTTAAACTTTCTCTGGTTGTATGGTTAAATATTTGGATAATGCACCTTTTTGGATGTGTAGTTCATCTAGTATTCTTTTTTTTTTTTTTTGTATATTTTGTTATGGATGTAAACTTTGAAACATATATGGTGTTGTTATGATGTGCAGTAGCATTCAGGGTTTGGTTGATGTGCTGCTGAAATTTTGAAATGTAGTGCATTGATATTTTGGTTTATGTAAGTGGTTGAAACTTTGAACAGATTCATGATGTGCAGTGATATCTTGGTTTGAAATTTATGTAAATGGTGTAATGTTTGTTTGTGGACTTATGGATCATGCAGTTTTGGCTTGTCTAAATGAAATGGTGTAGTGTTTGTTTGTGGACTTATGGATAATGCAGTTTTGGCTTGAAGCTTGAAGCTGGCCATGATGCATGTGCTAAAAAAGCAGGTCATGGTACATTTGTTGAACATAATGGTATAGTTGCAGTTTTGAATTAAGACCATGGCCATGGTACATTCATGTCTTGAAGTTTGAATTGTAGATGCTGAAATGTGTTATGGTATAGTTGCAAAAACATTGTAAGCTTGTGCCATTCATAATGTCTTAAAGCTTTAACATTATATCATTCATACATCAAAACAATGGTAGTACAAAAGGCTCCCATGTCATATAAGCCATATACAAGAACATATCATAAATGAAGTACTTCATTAACTATGTTAAAAATCATAACATAGTTAATGAAGTAAACATTATACATGATTTACATGCTCAAGTGATGTGTAAAAAAAATTATTATTATTATTATTATTATTATTATTATTATTATTTTCGATTGCATTCAGAATTATGGTATGAAAAAAAATGCATATTATTACCTTGATTTTTTTTTTCCTTTTTTGCATTCAAATTTATGGTAAGAATGAAAATCTTATCACAAAACTACATACAGATTTAAAAACACGTTTTACATATCATATCACCAAATTTATGTACACATTGTCTGATAACCACATGTAATACTGCTACAATACACATTGTCTATTTCGTTACAAATACAAAAAACAACAAAAAAATACCCCGACACAAACAGCTCAGGGCAAAGTCATTCGACCAATTGTACGGCCGTATGGCATTTATTAGAGTATTCCAAAAAAAAACAAATACATTGCAAAAAAAATCCATGAACACACAATAATTGTCTAATAATTCTTTTTCATTGCTTGAGTTTGAACTGACCGATCTCAATATCCTTTCGATACTGAGAAAGTTCAACTTCCATTGACCCCTTCACCTTCTCAACTTCAACTTCAACCATGGTTTAGCATTGTTTCGCTTCTTCTTTCAAACTGTCATGCCATTTCTTCAATCGGCTTACCATTCTTCTACCATGTTCACACATTTTTGGATCAAGCCATTCGAAAAAACCACACTCACGTTTAATCTGCAACACACATAATAAATATTCATTACTACTTCATCACTACAAATAAAAATAACAAAAAAAGCTATAATTGTACCAACATTAGAGTATGAACAGCTAAAAAACATTTGAAAGCTATAGAGCCAGTGCTGGAGCTACTTCATGGCCAGCATGGACCATGCCCATGCATTAGTTGACAAACAAATATTACCTTCATTTTGAAGACCTAATTATGTGAAATCATGTTTGTAAATTCTTTTATTCGTGTCTGAGGAGGACTAAAATGGCTTTCACTGTATTAAAAAATTTCACTAGTTTTTATTACTAAAATGGCTTTCGCTATACTAAAGATCCAGTCGAATAAATTCAGGCGATTTTTACTCACAAACACAATTAGGGGCAAGATATGCAATTGTTACCTACAAACACAATTGGTTACACAGCAACTTTATGCTTTCACAGGTGGCTAATTAGGGTTTGCATAAGGGAGCCAATATAAGCTAGTATGCTATTGTCTTTTAACTGTAGGTATCAAATTCAGAAGCTACTCGTCTGAAATGCAAACAAATAGGTTATTCATATCCCTTATATAATATTTCCCAGAGTGGTCATATATTCATATAACAAATAATTATTTGGATTATTTTTCCCTTTTCTTCCATCTACAATCCTTGATTGAAGAAGAATAAAGAACAATAATAACTGCTCTGGGGCATACTTAAAAACAGCTGCTTCAACCCTCTCCAAGCCCTTAAATCAACAACCTCATCACTAATATTCCTTCATTTTATCACTACAATTACCACTAAACCTAATGCACCGAATACATAGAAGAAATAATTCTTGGAAACCCATCACGCAAGTCAAAAATAAATAGGAAAATGTAACCCAAGATTTTGGGATATGCAGTGGGAAAACAAATAAAAAAATCTGGAACTTACCTTCCAATTTTCGCAGCTCACAAACCTGCGTCTGTAATTTTGATCTGTGTGGGCGGTCCTCACAATCATCGGCCGCCCGCAGTAGCACACACGCTCATGTGTCGATGTAGCGCCGTTGCTCTGGGTTGACCCGGAGCTAGCATCTTCCGTTGAGCCTAGCATCTTCTCCTTTGAGCCATCCATCTTCACTGCACGACCAAGTTCCACTCCCTAACAAGCTCGTCGACCACAACAATGGCTCCACCTCCAAGGCTCCAAGTCGTTTCTGTGCTCTTTTAAAAATCAAAGGCAACCTTTTCACGCGTGGGGTTTGTTTATTTAGAGGGAACATTTGTTAGGGGTAGATATGGAACATTTGAGGCAAACCGCGCACGTGGCAACGTGGCCGTCAGTTGAAACGGCAAGATCAGACGGAAGGGCCGAATTAATTTTTTTTGAAACGTTGAAGGGGCACATTGTGAATTTTGTAACATTGGGGGCTAAACTGAAAATCATCTCAAACATTGGGGGGGTTAATTGTAATTTTCCCTATGGCAAAATCTGACAGAAGGTTCAAATTGAAAATTTTTGCAAACATTGGGGGGGCATTGCGAATTTTGTAACATTGAGGGCTAAATTAAAAATTCCTTCAAACATTGAGAGGGTAAAATGTAATTTTTCCAAAAAATTATGTCTTTTAACCATATGCTATGCACACCAATAATGATTATGTCTCCTTTTTTATAGATCGGTAGTAGCGCCTTCTCGATGGCATGTAGTGGCTCCCCACAAAGTCTCTGTGCTGTGGGGGTGGACTATGCCTCAAGCCCACGGGTGGAGATCTCCAAGTGATGTGTCTGTGCAACATTGAATGAGTCTTGCATCTCCGCGTCTTCTATGCATATTGCCTCCGAGTCCTCTGTAGATACTAATCGTGGCATTACACGTTTATATTTCCTAAGCACCATTTATACCTACACAATTCAAAATAATTATTACAATTTGAACCCAAATTATAAACAATCAAACAATATGTGAAGTGTTAGAAGTAGTGTGATTCTGCATAATATGTGTTAGATCATCACTTGTCATAAAAGCTTAAACCGATATGAAAAAGTAAATTATAGGAAGTAAATGACGAAGTTAAGGTTCGAACTCAGGATCTTTGGCTCTAATATCATGTTAGAATTCACACAATATGTGAAAAATGAACATAACTCAACTCCAAAAGACGCTTTGAGGAGTGAGGGATGCCACAACCTTATAAGGAGCACATGAACTAGTTTTCATAGCAATGTAGGACTTCTAACACGCCCCCTCACATGCGGCAGGAGAACATCCAAGCCAACACGTAGAAACGGTTGATGATGGGACCACATAAACTAAGAACCTTGCTCTGATACCATATTAGAATTAACAAAAATATAAAAGGTGGACATAACTCAACTCTAAAAGAAACCTTGAGTAAGTGATGCCACAATCTTATAAGGAGCACATGGACTAGTTTCTCAAGTAATGTGAGACTTCCAACACGTCTCCTCATGTGTGGCGGAGGGACATTCAAGCCAACACGTGGAAACGAATGACGATGGGGCCACATAAATTAGGAACCTTACTTTAATACCATGTCAAATTATTACTTGTTCTAAAAGCTTAAACTGATAGGAATAAGTAAATTATAAAAGGTAAATGACAGAATCAATGTTCGAACTCAGGACCTTTAGCTCTGATACCATGTTAAAATTCACACAATATGTGAAAGGTGAGCATAACTCAACTCTAAAAGACGCCTTGAGAAGTGAATGATGCTACAACCTTATAAGGAGTACATGGACTAATTCTCTAGCAATGTGGGACTTCCAACAATATGTTAATGTCGAAACAGTATTAATTTTGAGTCCACTCTACTTCCATTTACAATTTAAAAAGCTCCACATGAGTTACTATTTCTAAAATTTTGAAACTAATTTTTTGTTTTCAATCTGATATTTTATGTTGATAAAAATCAATAATCTTTCATTCTCTCGGTGGAAAACCAAGAAAAAGAAAGAAAGAAAGAAAGAAAGAAAGAAAGAGGTTGGATAGTGTAATTATTTGCAAATACTGCAGGGCAGCTTAAAAAGAGGCACCTAAATATTGCAATTAAATTCATTGTAAGGTAAAGGATATATCCTAATATTGAAATTAAAATCATTGTAGTGAGATTGAATTAATTTTTCGGTTTTTCTCTTTTATCTAAACTTTTCAGATCCAGATAATTCATATTCTTTACCAACATCTTTAAGATTAGAAAAATGTTTAGAAATCGTGTAAATATATACAATGAATAATTATGTACTATAATCGAAATAAATTGAAATCTAAAAGTTTACAACAATAGAACGTGATAAGCAATCAGAACTCATAAGTACTTTACTACGTCTGATAGAATTTTTAAAAAATAAAAAATAAATAAAAAAAGATTAGGAGTGATTCGAGTGGTGAAAAAAAAACAATAAATAAATAAATAATAAAAATAAAAAAAAAACCGGCACATGCTTTAGTTTGAAATCCCTTTAAAGGTTTGAAACATGCGACGAAACTCTTTTTTTTTTTTAACCTTCGTAGCATGTTAAAGACCTCCTCTCAAATTTATTTTTCTTAAGGTCATTCAAGTTCTTTTACCTTTTTTTTATTATTTATTACAAATTTAGTATAAAAGGCATTTTCTTAGCCTCTATAAAATAGGGGCCTTATGCCGGGCATGTACTATTGAGCCGGTCTAGTACAGGAAACAAACAAACAAGAAGTAAAAATTAACTAAACAAGCCTGCTAACAAGAGAACTAGCTAGGAAAGGAAGGGGAAGGTTAAGGTGGGTCTTTTCTGCTTACAACATAAACAGTAAGGAAGGTGAGGAGCGGTGGGAGTACAGAAAAAGATTTTGTCGAGACTTAATGTGTCAAAAAATTAGCACAGAAGTTTATATTTTTATAAACTTTTATACCTTTTCAAAAAGAAAAAGTTGAGATAGAGTCGATAAAAATGACTTGAGAGTGACCTTAATAATAAATTTTGAAGAATTGAGAGAAGTGGCTAAAGAGATTGCTAGACAAGCTGCCAAAGGCTTCATCACAATTAGTCAAACAAGTGGGACTGATTTGGGAAAAATCGTGACTATATGGACATTATAGTGGAGTCTTGTCAGAAATTATCTCCGCATAGTCGGGACTCCTCTATAATTTCTGACAAGACTCCATTATGATTTCTGACAACAGGTCCCATATAATATCTTTTCTTTTCATATGAGTAAAAACGTGGAGGAAATCTTGGTACCTTTTTGTTTATTTTTATTGTTTTTTTTGGGTGAGAGACAACAAGAGGATGCGACCAGACAAGGGATCCTTTGTTCTATTCGGAGAAAGACGAAAAAGGACGGCTTATGGAGAAACGGTGGAACCCCCACCTTATTTTCTTTTTTCTCCTTTTCATTTTTTTTTTTTGGGCATCTTTTTGCTTGTACATTTATAAATATTAAGGATAATTTTACTTGTTTATTTGAATTGTCATCTATTTTACAATGTCTTACTAAAGTTTAAAATATCTTAATTTAATATATCAAATTTCTATTTTTTTAAAAAAAAAATTTCTCATCCGTTAGGATTTAACGGTAAATCTTAATAGATGGGTATCAAAATTCTTAAATACCCCTTATTTTAAAATAAAAAATAAAAAATAAGAAAAAAATTGCAATGATTAAAGCGTTGGTTAGAATTTTACAGAATTTGTAGAAATATTCATGACTAAATCTTTGAAAAAAAAAAATTATATATATATGATATTTTGAAAATTTTGAAAGGATTTAACGAAAAATCTTCATGGAATGAGGGACATTGCAACTAATTAAAACTCTAATACACTAAATTGAAAGACTTTGAATTTTAAAAAAACATTACAAAATGAGTGACAATTCATTGAGTGTAAATAAAGTTATCCCTATATGTTAAAAACAGATCCACCATTTTTTTTTCTTGGGTTATTGTGTTAATTACATTTTGCCTCCAAACTAACATCTGGTTTACATTTATACTCATAGTTATAATTTATGACAATTAGTTCTTCCAAACTAATATTTTGTTCTGAGTAGCATCCTAAGTTAGATTTCACCCCTAAATGTGGATAGAACATACTTTACGCACGGCCAGAACTATTAAGGGCTTTCGTGAAGCCCCTCAATGCTCAAAATGTTCCTCAAATTGTTTTTAAAAATGTCCATATAATTCTTTTAAAATCAAATTTTTACCCCTTACCCCTTTAAAAAAAAATTGTAATTTCATGCTCCCCACCCCTCCCCCCAATCTAAAATTCTAACTCTGCCTCTAATTTTACATGTCTGGCACCTAACATATTTTATGGGTGTAAGTGCAAATGAGGTGTTAATTTGGGGAACAAAGTGTAATTAACCCTAAAAAAATAAATGCCACAAAAAAATGTCCCCACGTTAGGTGCAACTTATTGTAACGGTTTCCATCACAACTAACGGCCAAATATGACCGAGGGTGTTACTCGAAACAAAATACTAGTTTGGAGAAAACGAATTGCAATGAGTCACAGTTGATAAGTATAAGTACAAATAGAGCGTTAACAACGGCAGAGTCAGCTAGAGGAGAGAAAGGGCAAATAACCCCTACCTAAGGCCACAATAAACCAACTTATGTCACCATTTTCATTGTATTCACTGAGAAGAATGCGGGCGCATATTGGTTTTTTTTTTTTTTAATGACGGGGCAAGCAAACTCCGAACTTTTACAAGTACCTCCTCTACACGAATCAGATAAAACTTCGACTTTGTCGACAGGCGTGACCCCAAAGAGTTGTTTGCACTCAAGGGGATTAGAACCTTAGACCTAATAAAGTTGTCAAGACGAAGACCTTACCACTTGAGTCAATCCTTTAAAATTGTGTATTGGTATTTTGTTTGGGCATTAATTTTTTATTATGTGCATCAGTATGTATCGTATTAATGTGTAGATTCAAATAAAAGTTAGTCTTTATTTGGCATGTTCCATCTAATTCAGCATAGTGCTTTAAGAAAATGAGAGGCATGTTTTCCTACAAATCAATAGATAGGAAATTTATGAATCTTTGTCTTTAGCATGTGGAGAGCACATATTCTCTTAATATTATATGTTTTTTTACATGTTTTTAATAGCTTCACTTTTACAAATTAATTAGGAAATCTAATTACAGGTGCATGTTCTAGAGTACCTTTGCCACCCACTTTGTACGTTCCCCTTGCAAAGATATAGTACTTTATCTTCACCTACCCTATTATAAACATTAGACTAAGTTTCATCTCCAGCAGTAGTAGGCAAAGTAGTTATACAAAAAGTGCAAATATTTACTTTAGCTACTTATATTTTTATACACACTCCAACATATTTTTTATTTTACTATCTATTTTTTTAATCTTTTTTTATGTTTTTTTTTTCTCTCTCTCTCTCTCTCTCTCTCTCTACCAAGCTACCAGCCATCCAGCCCCATCGCCAAGATCCAAGCACCTTGTGAGCTCATCCAGATCCACACCCATCAAGCTTTTGATCCTCTTTAGATTGTCCTCATCGGCAGCCTCCAAGTAGCCTTCAAGCAAAACTTGGTTCTTCTTCAAAGAAATTGTGGTAAACAAAAGCTCTAGGCTCCCACAAGATCACCTCCACCCGTTGCTCCCCTCTCCCCTCTACCAAACAAAACCCTAACAAATCACAGTAATTCACCAAAATCAAAGCAAAAAAAGAATCGAAATCCAAAAACTAGTCTGACAAATCCACCAAAAAAGAAACACCCAAACTCCAATAAAGGCTGAGCAAATCGGAGAAAGAGAAAAGAGTTTGAATGGTGGATTGATTGGGTGAAGGCGAGCAGCAGAGAGGGAGAGAGAAGAAGAGAGAAAATAATAAAATAAAATTTGTAGTGTGAACAGTTCATTCTATAAGAAAAAAATGTTAAAGTAACTATGGGTGATTTGTCTATCCTACTGTACTGGAGAATCCTCTTCTCCCTACATCTCCATCACTTCTACCAAACAAAACCCAATAAATCACAGTAATTCACCAAAATCAAAGCGAAAAAGGAATCGAAATCCAAAAACCAATCTGACAAATCCACCAAGAGAGAAACACCCAAACTCCAGTAAAGGCTGAGCAAATCGGAGAAAGAGAAAAGAGTTTGAATGGTGGATTGATTGGGTGAAGACGAGCGGCAGAGAGGAAGAGAGAAAATAATATAATAAAATAAAATTTGTAGCGTAAACAGTAAATATGTTATTCAGCCTATTCATTATTCATTCTATAAGAAAAAAAAAAGTTAAAGTAGCTATTTTGCTGAACACAAAAAAGTGCTCAAAATAATTAAATTTGACTATTATGGATGATTTGCCTATCCTACTAGAGATGCTCTTAGATATCAACGTAAATCAAATCTATAAGAAAAGAAAATAAAAGATATGGATCAAAGAGAAATATATAAAACAGTAAATCTGGTGTAAGAATGTTAAATTTTTTTCATTTAGCAATATCTAAAATTCAATAATGCCAAATGTATGCTAATATAGAAAAACTAGAATTGAGTTGGTATCCATAAATCAGAGAGCCTCCACATTTTGAAACAAGCATGATACAGAAAAGGTGCCCCGGCCCAGCAACCTTTACCTTCTCCAACACCATTTTTATCCCACAGTAGAGGCACCCAAGAAGTGCTGTCGATGGCATCAACAGAAAACCAATCAATAATTATATCATCGTGAATTTGTTGTATTATCGGATTTCAAATAATGAAAATCCAACATTGGAAAAATAATTGATGTGAACCCACTAATAACAAAACATAAAAAAAAAGATAAATTGGCTGCTTCGAGAGAGCTATAATCTCCAATAGTTACTTCGAAGGAGTTCAACTTCTAAAACACAGTAAACTGTTTTATAAAACAATAATCAATTTATAATTGTTTATTAATAATTTTTCCTTTAAATAGAAGAACCGTTACATAGAAGAATAGAAGACCTAGTTTGATTAGAACTATGATGCTATTTGATTCCATACTAGAACTACGATTTGTATAAAATCATAATCAACCTAGGACTTGGAAAATATATTCCTTATTACACTAGAGAATAAAAACAAGAAATAAAAGGGAGATTGTATCCCTTATTAATCTCTAGTTGACCCTCAAGAAGCGAACACATCATTCCCCTCCCCTAACAACGCCCTTGTCCTCAAGGTGGAAACTGTTGTAAGATATATTATTTTCCTTCCTCATCTCCCATGAAAATACCTCCATCATCATCTTTTCCCAAACACGACCTCTATCATAAAGACACGTTTGCAGCGATGGGCCGAACTGTATTTATCATTGCATTTGAAACAGATCCTTTTTTCCAGCCTCCCTCGTAATTCCTCAACTGTTAATTTCTTGATGGGCAAAGCTGGCCGTGGTTGGAGATAGTTATTCTAGGGTTGCTGCCAATCATACGGGGTCTTCCTCAAGGCTTCATTCATAACTTCATAGACTCTTCCTAAACCAATGGTTGATGAAAGATTATTTGGCTTTTGTGCTAGTACTTCCGCCTTTATGGATTCCTCAAGCCCGCTAATAAAACAACTAACTTGTTGAGCTGGGGTCCTGGGGATAACGTCCCTATTTTGGAGAGTAGAGAGTCAAATTTGGCTTTGTAATCCTTGACACTTC
The DNA here is from genome assembly GCA_900184695.1 of Betula pendula. Classification (NCBI taxonomy): domain Eukaryota; kingdom Viridiplantae; phylum Streptophyta; class Magnoliopsida; order Fagales; family Betulaceae; genus Betula; species Betula pendula. The sequence goes on from FXXK01000427.1 coordinate 103,446, forward strand.
TCTCTTGCTGCAATTTTGTCAATTTCCCAAAGGGATCATAGAATTGATTTAGCCCAAAAGCGAACAAATAAGCCCTCGGTAAATTCTACCCAAATTATCTCTCACTGTTCTTACAGTAAATTTTTGTACCACAATTGAGCTTCTCCTTCTAGGTGAAAAGAAGCTAGCGTTGTCTTTTCTTCCTTTTGAGTCCCATGGAATTTGAAAAATTGTTTAGCACTACAAACCCAAACGGTTGGGTTTTCTTCTTTATTGAATATGGGAAAATCCAAATTTGGCATGCCAAATGAGTGATGGGTTGTGGCTGTTCTCCATCTCCAATGTGGGCTCAAGAGTTTTCTCCCTCACTTTCACGATTTTTACCTCGTGAGGTCTCATCTTCTTCATGTTGAAACTTCTTTTGGATGAATAGCTCCTCAGAGATTTTTATCAATTTGGCCAAGATTTGATTTGACTCTTTGAAGACTATACAAATTGTTCGAGTTGGGTCACTCGGTTGTCCATCGATCTCTTCTTGCTGTTGATGATGCAAAAATTGCCTCGTGATAGGACGTCGCATCAAAGAAAAATCTACGTGAGTAGTAGCTTTTTTCTTTGACCTACCTATGTTGATGCCGCTTGTTGTTACTGGAAGGACTTCAATTAGGCATGGCAAGTCAACAAAAGTTTGGATTGCCAACGTACTATCCAATGTAAGAACCCAAAAACTTGTAGTAAGTCAACAAAACCTTGAGTTCAACAAGAAGCCAATACCAACGTAGACTTGGTTTCAAAAGAAGCCCAAATTGCGAGAGCCCAGAGTGAAACAAAAATCTCAAGAATCAAGATCGCACGATTTTGTTAGAGGTAAACTAGACCTCTACCCTGGCTTTCATACCCACTTGATACAAATCGACTAGTAACAACATATAAGAAATGATAAATCAGGTACTTCAAGAAAGCCATGATTTCTAATAGCTATTTGAGAAAACTCAAACCTCCAAAACACAATAATTTATATTCTAACATAATATTCAACTCGTCCTCGTATTAGTTTATTAATAATTTTTCCTTTAAATAGAATAACAATTACATAGAAAAATTGAAGATTTAGTTTTGATTAGGGACTAAGATTATATTTGATTCCATACAAGGAGCTTTAATGTTTGTATAGAATCAGAATCAACCTGACCCCCCAAGGAACGAACTCATCAGCAGTCTCCTTTTTCTTTTTCTTTTCCACCACTTTCTTAGCGACCAAACCGCACATCACCCAATAAAAAAACTTCAACATGGATGATCCGTGAAATCTAGGGGTGTACAAATTCACCGCGTACCGACCGTGTACCGACCGAGTTTCGACCGTCTTCGACCGCCTACCGCCCACTGGCGGTCGGTAGGGCGGAAGAAAAAAATTTCTTCCGACAATTGTCGGTCGGTAAGCGAAAATGATTTTGTACCGACCGCCTACCGATTTTAACCGACATTCACATTCTCATAATCAATATAATTGAAAATGAGAAAAATTCACATTTTGAGAAATTTAATCATATTGTGCCACGTCACTTTGTAAGAGTTTTTTTGTAAAATTTTTTTAAAGTATTTTATGATGTCACTATGAGAATGTAAATGACCGACCTAATAGGTTTGTAAATGTTGATTATGAGAATGTAAATTTGAAACAGGTTTTTATATTATTGGGTCATATTATATTTTAAAAATATTCATAATTTTTGAAAATGGCCATATTAGGAACCCTATTTTTCGACCCAAAAAACGAATAGGCTGCAAGTCCATAACCTAAAAATTGGCCCAAAAAGTGCATAGGCCACCCCAATCGAACCAGAAACTTGACCCGATTTAACCGACATTTCCGACCGTCATTACCGACAAAAGTCGGTAATGTCGGTAGGCGAAACAAGCCCACATGCAGTAAAGTCTGTACAATTTCCGACTTTACCGACTGGGATTTGACAAAAGGCAAAAATACTATTTTCGACACTAACTTAACCAACGAACACCCCTAGTGAAATCTCATCAGCTAGTGAGTGATAATCAAATTAAAAAATAAAGAAATATTCGACATTAACAATATAGACTCCATTTATTCCTTATATTCACCTCTCATAATTACTCTCATTTTTTTCTTTCCTTACAGGATGCGACCAAGAAAAGCTTGAACAAGGAAGATTAGATTCTGTCTGATTTAAGTAATTGGTGGATATGTATATAAAGAATAACCATTCAATTCTTCATTCAACCTTACGATAGTGTACACTTCTTCAGAATCTTGTTAGCTGGCTCAAGACTAGATACATTTCAGCATAAAAATGTTAAAAACGAAAAGGGCCACCAACAGCTCGAGAAACAGAGTGGTGTGCCCAAGAGAGAGAGAGGCGGGAAATCTATGCTTCGGCCAAGGCACATTCTACCAATATGATATATATAATATTCACATCGCACAGATTCATCGCAGCCCCCCCTCACATAGTAGCAACACCAACCACCATATTAAACCGAGGTAGCATGACCTCAATCTCTCATCTCCTCTGATGGTCCCTACAAAAGAAGGGATGCCTAAGGGCTTCACGAGCAGTTAGCCTATCTGTTGGATCATATCTAAGCAATCCCTGCAATAGATGTATGAGATCCCCAGCAGAATGATCAACATTCTGCATTATCAAGTTCTGCAAGAATTTTAGGGGGTGAACAGCACAGTTAGTAAACATGACAATAGCGCAGTCAGTTAACAAGAAGAGTGTTTCATTTTACGACTACTTGATAGTACAAACCTGAAGACGGGGAAGCTTCATCACAGCTTTAATACTCTCCCTTGAGGTTGCACCATCTGGCCAATCCAATCTACCCTTTCTAACATACTTTTCTGCATGTCGACTGAAAAGACCAATAGGAAGAAAGACCGTAAGTACGTAATTCACTAGCTTCTGCATGCTATAATCACCATGGAGGCTCATCACAACTATAACTTACTCTACTCTCTTCAACATGTGCAGTGGCAATGGACCAAGCACCCTTTCCATCATTGCTAGGTGCTCCAAATTCTCATGTGTTTGAAACAAAGCCTCACCCTATACCAAGTTCATATGTAAGCATAAATATTATTTGAACATTCACAATCGTATCATCATTACCAGTAAAGATTGGTAAACATACTGTGCATAACTCCACTATGATGCAACCAACACTCCATATATCACAAGGGTAACTCCATCCAAGTCCTAAAAATTGATTGAAAGAATTTAGCTCTTCTGCTGAGACATGGCATTATCAACACAAAAATTCCAAAAACTTACCAAGAATAACCTCAGGTGCACGATAATGTCGTGTAGACACAATATAATTCTGATCTTGACGCTCATAGGTTGTGCTACCAAAATCAATCACCTTAACGGCACTTGACTTGGGCAACCTTTTGAAGTAAGAGCCATCCTTTGGTGATCGAGAAGAACTCTGCATATAGCAGCATATTAAAAGGATTCAACTCTCAAGACCAATTCGTTTGAAAGAAACATTCGGTAGAAGCATCAGAAGTATAAAAAAAGATGCCAGACTTAATAGAGCAACCCCCAATGCCATGGCCTAGTAAAGCAGCTGCTACCTCCTAAAAGTGAATCTTTTGAGTCAGAGAGAGAGCCAATACACCAACAAGAATACCTTATAATCCTTGTAATCAGGAACTTTAACATAATCTGAAGAAGCTAGAAGTATGTTCTCTGGCTTCAAGTCGGTATGTATCAGGCGCAAATCATGCATAACTGCAAATGCGATTAACATCATCATCAGAAAACAAAGCCACAAGAAAAAAGACACCAGACTAGGTAATTCAATGCAGTAAAACATCTCCACACATATCAGGGCCACAATTTAACATATATTGATAAATGACAGAACAATGATATGGTCTAAAATATTACTGAACAGTATTAAGAAAATTATTCTATACCTAACACTCAGATGTTACCAGCAGATCAAATAGGAAATAGCAAGGCAGAAAATCAAAGGAAAGATTGAAAAATAACTAGCTTAGGAAATTACTACACACATGCTACACATTCCAATAGTTGTCGGCCAATCTCACGGACAAGATCAATGGGAAATGGGCGATAATTGTTTTTCCGTAGAAAATCGTATAAGCTTGGTCCAAGCTTCTCAAACACCTGTTGAAACCATTTAAATTCACCCACAAGTCTTAACCCCAAAATTATTTGTGAATTGGGGAAATTAATCCATTATAAAATCAATCATATACTTACAATACAGATATGGTTACGATAGTCAAACCAGTTCCGTATTTGCACACAACTGCAAGGAATAAACCCATTTAACAACAAGGAATAAACCCATTTAACAATTGCCAAAGAGCTCATAAAACCTTCTTAACAGTAACAATTAAAGTAAAAAAAAAAGTGGTTCAACAAAAAACAGAACACTCACCGGTTGCCACCTTTATCATGTTTACCAAGCTGTTGTAGCATTTCAATTTCTATCATAGCTGCGTCACGATACTTCTTGATTCCACGGACAATTTTGATGGCAACCATTTCCTTCTTTTCTCTATCCCAGCACTCCAAAACCTGACCAAAGGTACCTTCACCCATTTTGCTGTTGATCTTATCTGCCAAAATGAATAACCACAAACAATCAGAAACAAGAAAGATAGAACTGCTTTATCATGTTTTTAGAATATACAAATAATCCCACAACCATTGTATAACTATTTTCCTACATAGTAGGTTAAATCTAGGACACTATTATTTCAAACCAAAAATTGAGAGACTTTAAAAATTGCAAAACCAAGTTCGTTTATTACTTTGTAAACTGTGCATACTATATTCTTAAAAAAAATGTTAGTAGCGCAAAACATAAACAAAACAAAATTTCAGCACATTTAGTGGCTTAAATCAAACAAACAATGAACATAAGTTTTCAATGATGGTAAAGTGAAATTACAGCGAGAAGTTAAATTTTCTCCAAGCTCAAACATGTAATGCCCATCTTTGTCATCATCTCGCCTTGGGGGAGAACCATTTCGAGCCACTCCCTTTTCAAACAGAGAGGAACTAGTGGTAAGGTCTGAGGATCCTCTTGAAGGTGCAAAGCTTGTCAGATTCCCAATCTCTTGTCCACAAAACATTCCTACCTGAGCCTACACACAGCCATGCATTCATGTACCACTCAAAAGAATAAATAAACTTTCTGCCCTCCCAATGCCTAATACCCTTTCCATTACCCCTTTCTTGATTGTACAAGTCCCAAAGATAACAACGAAAACAAAACATATTAATTAAACAAAGACTCACCAAATCATATTTTAAAAAAAAAATTACACAATTTACATGATAAACGTATAAAATACGCATCTCAAGCAAAATAAATTTAGCTCAATCAATCTTAAAGCAGAATAATATCCAAAAAAAATTCAAAAATTATGAACGTTGAGTACTTTTCTGATGATAATAACGGTAATTGTTTCTTAGATAAGATCCAACATATCTATGAAAAACAAATTTAGGCCCAGCCAAACATCTTTCTTGATAATAAACCTAACAGATTCAGCATATGTAGACACAATAATCTTCGGCAAGAAAAATATTTTTTCCATCGACTTGAGAATATCCTACGCGAAACAAGTATACGTATGTGTAAAGCGTTATCAGATCCAGATCTTTAGGTTGAGGTAATCAATTTTCATCCGAATAAACCAAATTTATACACAAACTTTGATCTTAAAATCTAGAAAAAGCAAAACCAAAGAATCTAATATACCGAATAACAGATCTGGCTAAAGAAAAGGAAAATTTGTACAAAAAAAAAAAAAGCTAATACAGAGAAATCAAACTAGATCTAGATCTAGATCTAGCAAAAAAACAAACGATACGGCCATCAAGGAAACGAGGTGGATCTGAGAGATCTAAAGGGTGGGAGGAGAGAGATTATACCTTTGTGACCTGAGGAAGAACGTCCCAGCCCATGCGCGCCCTCTTTGCGGGTCGCCGATCCATGTGCGTATGAGGAAACTCGGTCACGCGCTCCATCTCCATGATCGGAAAGTACAAGCCGATAAGATTTTCCAGAGAAAGTTGAGAGGTTTGACGAGAAACAAACAGAAGCGTGCACAAATAGGTCTCTTTCGCAGAAAAAGATTGTGATTCGTGAGGATAAAGCTAACCCTAACCCTAGTTTTTAACCTCACAGCGAGGCTTGAGTCGGTCGAGGCGTATTCTGACCGTCCACGTGTTAGCTATATAACCGTTGATTTTACTGGTGATTTGTTTCCTTTTTTAACCTCCTCGCAGGGAAGCGCACAAGCGTGAGACCTTTGACAACGCTAGTGGAATCCGCATAATCACTCGTCATCAATTTCGAAGGCCCAAGTGGAATACGCGTGTTCTCTTACTTTACCTTTTGGGTTGGGCCCGGGTCTGTGTGAACCGGAGGATTGTTCGGTCCTACCTCCTATCTCCTAACTCCGGTAAGCATTTATATTAGACTCAACAAAATAATTTTTCAAAGTAATCCTGTAACAAAGAAAAAGAAAAAAGCCTCATATCCGACTCAACATTTTTTAGCTCTCAAATTATTAAAAAATTATTCTTTCTCTCACCTCTATGTCTCCTTCTTTATTCTTTCTTTTTCTCTTTTTTTCCTGTACCTTCTCTCTCTTCTTCATCTAGTTACTTCTTCTCTTTTCTTTTTTTCTGTTTTTTTCTTTTTTTATCCTGCGCCTTCTCTCTTCTTCATCCAATTACGTGGATTATATTAAAATGGTGTATTAAGTAAATGCTTGTTATTTTATATTGATTTTAGAATAATATGATCGTTTGGTTATAAATTTGGTATTGAATGCTTTAAAAAAAAAAAAAACTGTTAGAAAAAAATATGACAATTATGAAAAAATAAATTTTTAAAAATATGATAATTAAAAAATGACAAATTTTAAAAAATGTGATGATTAAGAAATGATAAGGTTTTAAAAATATGATTGTTGAAAAAAGAATAAAAAAAATAGATAATAAATATTTAAATGAAATAGTAAAAGTTGTTAGCTAAAATGTTGAGCCGGATGTAAGATTTTTTGAAACATTATTAGCTAAAATAGAAAAAGTAATGTTTTAACTAAAATTTAGCCAAACTTTTACCGAGCTTGATATGAATGCTCTAACTCCTATTTTTTCCGGTTATAGTTGAGCCACATGAAAATTCATGATGGTAAGTTAACAATTGATTTAGATATTAACTGTCAAGAGCCTAAAATGACTAACATTCTCCCCTTTATCAATTTTCATCCTCAATAAGTATAGGAGAGAGTGAAATTAATTAGAATATATGTGCATGTGTTTTTCATTAAGGCCAGTTTATTTTTGCACAAAATATTTTCTGTATTTTCCGGTATTTGGAGCAAGTAAAAATTTAATAAAACGAAAACATTTTCGGTTGACCACCACAAGGCAGAAAATTTATAGTTGCCTAGCTATAGTGTTAAAGGAAAAAAATCTTAGCCCACAACAGCTCTGAGATCTCTTGTATCACTATATGTAAAAGCTCTTCTCTTGTGTTCTCTAGTGTCTGAACTCGTTGTAAAAGACAGATATATCTTTACCAACTACTCTGTTGTTGGTAAGTTAACCATACAGAGCTTCTCAAATTATTTGGTATAGAAAATCCAAGTCAAATCTCCTATTTGTGAAATGCACACAATCTTTTTCATTTATTTTTTCAAAGTTCATCATATTATCTCAATCTTGATGGAAGATATGCTGGATCACATTGATGTAGCCATTGCATTGATTTTTGGGGTTCTTATCTTGTTTTTATTTGATAATGACTCGCTTGATATTGCACCAACATGGGCCTCATCTTTTATTTAATTATTAATTAACATCTTAATCCAATTTCATTGTTGACTTTGTGATGTTGCTGGCTATAACATGCAAATATGAAAATGTTATTACATTTAGAGTAATGATACAAGTTACTTTTTATGTCTATTTTATGTTAATCAAAAGTGACGTGGCTTTTAAAATCACCATTAGATCAAAAGTCAATAATCATCGATAATAAATTCAATAGTAATTTTAAAAGCCACATCATTTTTTGTTGACACAAAATAAACATGGAGGATGACATATATAATTACTCTTATATTTATTGGTAATTTTTTCTTATTTTTTTATTTTTTAAAATTATCATTAAATTTGTAGGTTACATATGTAAATTCACAAATTCAATAATAATTTTAAAAAATAAAAAAATAAAATAAAATAAGAAGAAAAAAATATAACATTTCTCTACAAATGAACACGAAGCGAATTTAGATAAGAAAAAGGAAGAAGAGGAGCTATGCATCCCTTAATTATCTACGCCATTCCGTTTCTTCTCCTTCTGATAATCAAATGGCTGATGATCATCTCCAAAACCACGCACGAAAAATTACCACCTTCACCGCCAAAGCTTCCCGTCCTAGGAAACCTGCACCAACTAGGCCTATATCCTCACCGTTCCCTTGCCTCACTCGCTCAACGCTACGGCCCGCTGATGCTGCTCCGATTCGGAAGCCGGCCGACGCTAATTGTCTCGTCTGCCGACGCTGCTTGCGAAATCATGAAAACCCATGACATCATCTTCTCCAACAGACCAAAAATGAGCATTGCCGACAGACTTCTCTACAAGGGCAAGGATCTCTCAACAGCTCCGTACGGTGAGTATTGGAGACAAATGAAAACCATTTGCGTCGTCCACCTTTTGAGTAACAAGAGGGTTCACTCTTTTCGGGCAATGAGAGAAGAAGAAGTAGCCTTGTTTGTTGAGAAGATCAAAGAATCTGATAACTCGGTGAATTTAAGCGAGTTGCTTGCCTCCCTTACAAACGACGTGACGTGCAGGGTGGCTTTCGGGAGAAAGTATAGCGGAGGGAGTGAAGGTGGGAGGAAGTTTCAGAAATTGTTGGTAGAGTTTGTGGGACTTTTGGGTTCTTTGAATGTGGGGGACTTCATCCCGTGGCTGGCCTGGGTGAATCGCATCAATGGTTTTTTTTTTTTTTTTTTTTTTTTTGATGAATAAGCAAAATTTCATTAAAACCAAACAGGAACTACAACCAACACAGCCTCAGCTGTTACAAACAGAACTTAGCTGGAGGAAACAGAGCTCCAGAAAAAACCAGAAACAGACAACCATAGAAACTCAAAATACGAACCAGTCCAGCACCAAAGAAATCAAACAAGGAGACAAGAGGGAAGATTCCAGGCTTGACAGAGGAGAAGATTCTCCCTAGTTCTTTGGAAAGTTCCCCTTCCCATAATTCTGGTACGCACTTCCCAGACAACATGCTTCAGAACCTGTTCCTCTGTTTTTGGGTGGCTTTTATGCTTGATCTCATTACGGGTACGCCACAAATTGTAGACTGTGGAGCTCAGCACAAGACGACACAGGGTATCATGAAGAGACTTATTCTTCCAAGACTTGCACCCAAACCGTAGGACTTCAGTCCAGACTGTGGGAGGATCAACCACAAAACATCGACCCAACACAGTCTTCCAAATACGGGAGCTAAACCCACACTCAAAAAAGAGATGATCTCTACTCTCCAAGCAATTTCTGCAGAAAAGACACAATACATCCCCTACAAACCCCCACCCTGCCAAACGTTCCCCTGTAGTGAGACTATCTCTCATAGCAAGCCACAACACAAAAGCCTGCTTAGGAATGGCATAGGCAAACCAAACAAGTGGCCACCAATCCACCACTGCATGTTTGTTTCTAAGGGCTTCCCATGTGTCAGAGCTTACAAAGGAGCCTGAGTTAGAGGCAGTCCAAATGGGTTTATCACATTCACCGATAAAGACCTCAGGGAGCCTACTCTGAATTTCTACAAGAGAATCAGACCTTGCAGGTCTCCAAGCCCAGCAACCATTTGATAGTACAGTGGAGAGCCTAGCATCTTTATGGCTTTGAGCATCATAGACTGCCCTGAACCCATATTTTTCAAGAAGGATCCCTGCAGGATGCCAATTGTCAACCCACAAATGAATATGCTGACCATTCCCAACCTCAAATTTAAGGAATGGTTTGGCAAGAGGTCTCAGCTTGAGAATCTTCCGCCAACTCCAGGAGCATGTTTGGGGGATGTTAACATTCCAGAAGCTCCTACCCTTCAGCATATACTCATGGATCCAAGCCACCCAAAGAGATCCTGATCTAGCAAAAATACTCCACACATGCCTCAGCATAGAGGAGTTATTCCACACCTCCAGCCGCTTCAGACCCAAACCCCCCTCTTTTTTAGGAAAGCAAACCTCACTCCAAGCCACTTTAGCCTTAGCAGCACAGTCATCAGTACCATTCCACAGAAATCTATTAAATCGCATCAATGGTTTTGATGGTCGAGTGGAGAAAGTTGGGAAAGAGTTTGATAAATTTCTGGAAGGCATCGTCGAACAGCACATGATGAGTAGTGGAAAAAGAGAGAGCAATAATGAAGATAAAAAGAATTTAGTGGACGTTTTGCTTGCGATTCAAAAGGATAACGTGACTGGGGTTGCCATTGACAGAGAAAGCATCAAAGCTCTAATCTTGGTAAGCTCGATCTCAATATTGAAGTTAGTTGCAGATCTAAAGATTTTGGTTTACTCTGGATAAGATTAAAATATATAGTTAAATAAAAATTAATTAAAAATATTAAAACATATATGTAACTTAGAAATTATTTAGGTTTTTATATATGTCTAGCATTATTTATTCTTTTGTTCTTGATCGATAAGGACATTACTTTTTTATTGTTGATAATTTTGAATGTATCCTAACAAAAATTGATTGCATACCTTAAAAGTTTCAATGTAAAAAAAATTGATTATATGGTGAAATTTTTTCTATATATAAATTTGACTGTGTACCTAAAATTAATAAAGAAAAAGAGAAATTGTTGATTTATTGGCGTATATAAAACAAACGCCAAGAATTTGTCCGGTTGAATACTTGAATCCTAGAATTCCTAGTATTTTGTTTTCCTTCTCTCAATGACGGCTTCGGAACGTGTGGATCGAGTTTGGTGAATTGCCACTATATACGGTCAGCTTTTTTTTTTTTTTTTTTCTTATTAGATGCTTTTTAGGTACAAAATAAACATTTGTTAGTTTGACTATAACAAGCTAGCATAGGCTTCCACGTGGATCTCCTCCTAGTTTAACTAAAAGCAAGCCTACCTGTATTTTAGTTGGTGAGGCTGATGGTTGAATAGCAGGTGACTAGGAATGGAGGACTAGCTGGTAGATAACTCACAGTAAGTGTAAGAGTATTAACAACAATGTTTTTAAAATTTCATTTTTTTTTTCTAGTATAAAGAAATTGTTAAAAAAAACTAAAAAAAAACATTTGTAGTAACTTTTCTAAACTATAAAAACACCAAGAGAATTAAAAGTTGTTCTCTTCATCTAAGAAACCAAAAATAATTTTCTTATCATTATTTTAATATAAAAAAAAAAATTCTCTCCCTTCTCTTTTCTTTACCATTTGTTTAAAACAATATTTAAATGAAATCTCTTTCCTCTCTCTTTCTTCTAACATTTAATTTAAAAAAATATTTAAATAGTAAAAAAAATAATAAGAAAAGTTGCTGTGAAAATTATTTACATCAGGAATCAAAAAGTAATTTAATTTCCTTAACTAAAAAAAAAATTTAAGAAAGCTGCTATTAGTACTCTGAGCCTCTACAGAACCTCTTCCTACACCCACAACAATTAATATGCAGTATTTTAGGGCATTTCATTGTTATAGCTATCTTTGTATTGGACCGAATCTAGCTAGATCCGTTGACTGGCCGGGATCCAGTCCGAGGAGGCATATGCTTCCTCAATCTCAGTGGGGACGTTTGGCAATGGAGGGGATTCTACTGTAGCTAGACTTTGATTTTCTCCAAAAAAAACATTTCCACTTTTTATATCACATTAACCATTTTTTAACAATTTTTTTTACTTTTTATATCACATCAAATATTTTTTATTACCATTCAAATAAATACTCACTAAAAAACAAAAAATTTTACTTTTCTATACAAAAAATTTACAACATTCCTTATACTTTATATCACATAAAAAATTAACAATCCTCTAACCCCAATCCAAATCGTTTGCCAAATACCCTCAATGTGAGTCTCTTTGTTGAATAAGATCAAGAAGGATAAGACAAGAAAGAGATTTGAATTAAGAATTGAACAATAGTTTCCCCCTACAAACCCTTTCCTCTATATTTATTATAGAATGATAATAATAATAAATAGTTGAGTAATGATACAAGTCACCCTCCATGTCTACTTTATATCAACCAAAAGTGACGTGACTTTTAAAATCATCATTAGATCAAAAGTCAATAATCGTCGATAATAAATTCAATGGTAATTTTAAAAGCCACATCACTTTTGATTGACTCAAGATAAACATAGAGGGTGACATATATAATTACTCTAAGCAGTTTATAGCGTATTTAGTATTGTATTATCTTTTAAGCAATATTTGCCCCCATTCATTGAAATATGTGGCCAGATCAACATGGTCTAAATATTGAGAAATAGCCTCCTTTGCCAATGTATGTGCTGTTTTATTTGCGCTCCTTATAATGTTCCATGGACCATGATTAGAAATCATTTAATATAATTTTAGCATCATCAGTCAAATGCTTATAACTGCTCTTACAGGTCCGTTCTCTTTGCAAAGCTAGAACAATTTCTAGTGTATCTCCCACCATCATAATTTTTTCAAAACCCAAATCTTTACTCAATTTCACCACCTTCCAAGCCGCCACGACCTTTACTATAGACGGGTTAGAAATATATGCCTATGAGGAGCACATTAATGCCAACACTTTCCCTTCATAACTTCTAGCTATTATTCATATTCCCATCTTCTTCTTGTTCTTGTCTAAAACATCTCAGTTTAACTTGATCATTCCTACCGGTGGCCTTTCCTATCTGGTTATCATAGGTGCTCGGTTGTTCTTTGTGATGTTCTTCAAACTTAGTTCAGCGTTTTGGAATTCCTCTACAGCATCTCTTGCACTTTTGTCAGACTAGAAGGATGCAATAAGTCTCGTCCATGAACCACGGTACTTCTCCGGAGTCATATTTTTCGTGCAACCATAGCCAACAACTCTATATACTCATCATCTATCTAGTCTCTCCATGAGCTTTACAAGAATCCTGAGGAAGTCATCTTCATCACTCTTAACATTTCTGTATTTTCCTACTACATTCAATCCAAACATCTTTAGATGACGAACAACTCCAAATAATATGACCAAATGTCTCTATAGAGACTTTTGTTGGACAAAGTGGGTCTCGAACTATTCTCCTCATAAAGACTTTGTTGGAAGAATATTATTGCAGACCCTCCATAGGAACATCTTCACTCCCATGGACCATGGATATTCCAAATCTCCTTCAACAAATTGGTAGTAGATTGTGTTTGAGTAGGCTCCTTTTTCTTTCGAAACTCTTTCTTTTTCAAGGTGATAAGCGCTTATGACTTAAAATCTTCATTTTTGGTACCAATCCACACCATTTGATCTTGTTGATTGTTGCGACAGATAACCATACCACATATGCTTGCTGCCTCCTCGTTGGAATCTTCATCAATAGGTTCTTTTACTTTAGCATCTCTATCAAGAATCCTCACCGAAAATTGAACAGCATAAGAGATAGTTGATTATAGTCATTTATCTTCTCATATTTTAACAAAGTTCCCATTCTCCACTTTCCACACTAATCCAACTTTTAGTAAATTCTTTGCATTCTAGATACTCCTTCATGCATTAGATAGGTTGCATGTGTCCTAGGCTAGACTCCAGAAAATTACCATTCTGGAAATATTTTTCCTTAAATACTTTTGTCACCAGTGAGTGGAGGTTGTGGAGCAGTCTTCACCCCTGCTTTGCCAAAAGAGCCCTATTGAAGGCTTTCTAGATTTCCGTATCTGAAACCACCATGACCTTTTGACAATCCCATTCTCTCCCAGGTCATCCAAGCAATTTTTGACTCGTTGTCTTTATGCCTCATTAGAATGGACAAAAATTTTCTCCAAACTCCGGAAATTTTCTCCTAACCATTCTAATAAATGACAAGTGTCCTCTAACATATTTGGGTTCCTTAAGACTCAATGTTTGGGTTTCTAACTTAGTAGAGGATGAGTTAATAGCTGTTAAGAATATTAAAGAAAATATATGTCTCTCACATGTTAAATGACACTTAATTGGCATTTATTCGAGTAGGTTAAATAAAATTTCCTCCAAACTGGTAATTGAGGAAATTTGTGTCCTACCAGAATTGCATCATCATTGAATTTATTTCCCTACATAAAGTTTTTGGTAATGGAAACACACTTGGGATGGCCTAAATAACCTTTTCTTTTTTATTTTCATTTTTTTTAATAAATAAATCCCTACATAAAGTTTTTGGTAATGGAAACACACTTGGGATGGCCTAAATAACCTTTTCTTTTTTCTTTTCATTTTTTTTAATAAATAAATGCTTTATTTGTTTCTAATGAGATTACATGTTTATCTCTTAATTTCTTTGACATTTTTTTTATTTTTGTTTTTAATTTCTATCTTTTACATTTAAATAAATTTACGTTTGTATTCGTTTATTGTAGGATGTGTTTGCTACTGGAACGGATACTTCTTATGCAGTCCTAGAATGGGCAATGTCAGAACTCTTAAGGAACCCTAGAGTGATGAAAAAGGTGCAAAATGAGGTAAGGGGAATCGCACAAGGCAAAACCAGCATAGCCGAGACTGATTTACAGGAAATGCATTATTTGAAAGCCTTGATCAAAGAGACCCTTCGCTTATATCCTCCAATCCCATTACTAATTCCCAGAGAATAAACCCAAGATGTTAAAATAAAGGGCTATGACATTGCTGCTGGAACCCGAGTTGTCACTAATGCATGGGCAATTGCAAGAGACCCGGCGTTGTGGGACGAACCGGGGGAGTTCCGACCCGAGAGGTTCTTGAATTCCTCTGTAGATTTCAAAGGACAAGATTTCCAACTGATCCCATTTGGAGCTGGAAGGAGGGGGTGCCCTGGAATTACATTTGCCATGACTACCAATGAGCTCGTGTTAGCAAATCTAGTGCACAAGTTTGATTGGGCATTGCCCGATGGAGCAAGAGCGGAAGATTTGGACATGACCCAATGCACTGGTCTTACCATCCACTGAAAAGTTCCCCTCCTTGCTGTTGGAACTCCAACTTCTTGTTAGACGTCCTTTTGGTGGAATTAACGGTTATACAGTTGTCATGCAACTAGAATAATATGGCAGTAAAAATTCATCATTTATATATTTTTATTTTTATTTTATTTTTTTACATATGTTAATTTAATAATTAATTTTTACTATTACATCAACAAATTATATGAGATTCGTATAATAATTTGTTAAATCACGTTATACTCATTATAACTAGCATGATAAAAGTGTTCATCACATGCAATTTAACTTTTCGTGTTTACATCTATTTGTGCTTTACCTTCTTTAATTTTGAATAATTTGGAAACATCACGAATATGTTTATTGAACCAATAATTGTGGGATTTGTGTCAGATGTGGATATTGCTATGTCATTAATGAGCGTGTAGGATTCTCTACATCTTTTTTTAAACCGTAGTTTTTCAAATTATGTGAATTGAAAATGGAGATATGTTATTAATGAGAATTAAATATATTTTCATCAGATTTTTATAATTTATGTTGTAGAAAAGTTTTGAGCCAAATACTGTCTTTTGTTTTATTGAAGAAAAATCATTTATTCGAAAGTGAAAGAAAAACCTTTTGAAATGATTTTTTTTTTGCTATCTCGGAAACATGCCACATTTTTAATATGTATCATATTTTTTAAGTCATTCGATGCAAGAAACAACATAAATTCACATAATTTGATAATCCCCCTATGTAACCATTTTCCCATTTAATTAGAAAAAAAAAATCTCCATTTCTTTTTTGCACTCAACTCTCTCTCTCTGAGTTTCGGCCAGCCCATCACCACCACCACAGCCACAACCTTGGTGCCCCATGAAGCAACGCTCCACCACCACAACTTCTTCCTCTCTCTCTCTCTCTCTCTTTGGTAGGTGCGACCCAAAAAACTCACAATTAACCGATCATACCGTAACCAACTAGTCGGTAACGATAATTGTTGGAAATAGTGTTGTCGGTATGAAGTCGGTGAAAATGCGGACTTCACCGACCTTGGCAGGACAATAGGCAAAATACCCCCTACCATCACCATTTTGACCGATACCCACCCCTAATGTTTTGTAACTCTTAATAAAATACGATGGCCATGAAGATATTTTAAAAAATTAATAACACTAATACCTAGGAACTTCCAAATTTAAGAATAGGTGAATCTAAATCCACCATTTTAGCGCAAAGGTGGGGCAAGCACGGCGTCCAAATAGAGAGAGAGAGAGCGATAGTGAGGAGTGAAAATGAGAGAGTGTTCAAGATGAGTAATGCTACATGTCTACCTTTTTTATCCAACTTCATTCAACTTTGTATATGTAATTTTATTTTTAATTTTTTCTAAAGAATTTTCTTTTGTATATGTGTGGCTCATCTTTATTCACATGCAAAGTTGGATAGAGTTAAACAAAAAAATTAAAAAAGTAGCATTACTCGTTCAAGATAGGGCTTTCTAACTAATTCTCAGCATTTTTAGAGAATTAGTCCACATGTCATTCTAATTCGAGAGAAAGCGACAATGAGGAGTGAAAATGAGAGAGTGTTCAAGATAGGGCTTTCTAACTAATTCTCAGCATTTTTGGAGAATTAGTCCACGTGTCATTTTAATTCTTTATGTATCCTTACCTAAAGTTATATAAAAAATGAGAATGTGTCGTAAATAGTTCATTTATTTGATAGTGTAGTTTTACGTTTTTGCACTTTGTCTGTCTTCTTCATTGTTAAGTCAGGTATGATTATTTTTGTCTTTCACAATTTCTTTAATCTTTAAATTGTAAAATTACTATTTACAAGTAAATAATGACAAACAGTTACAATTAGATAAAGAGAGACAGTTATAACTAGATAAACATGGATTCAGTTATATTTACAACTGTCTTAAAAAACTACGAACACTATCAAATAGTTTATTTATCAACTTTTGTTTGACAGGATTAAATTAAGATTAGATGAAACTTTGTGAAACTTCGACAGTGTAACGTGAGTTCAATTTTCTTCTCCACTGAGAGTTTAATTTTCTTCTCCACCGACTACAAATATTATATAGAGCAAATAACAATTTCTTTACTTTGTTTTGAATTGCAACCTCAGATTTGATTCGTCTTCTTTAGCCATCCTTTTTATTCACCACTTTCTCAAATCTGTATCGCTTTGTAGTGTTCATGTTTGATCCTTCTCTCTTAGTCTCTTTTTCAATTTTGAGTTTTAGGCTTTGTTTGGTTCTTGATAAGATTGATAATTTTAATTTTAATTTCTTTTTTATTCAATTGAATATATATTTGAAATTTTATATGACTTCTATGAGAAAAACAAGGCATTTGTATGTAAATAAAGAGAATTTATATTGTTTTCTTTTTATTGGTCTTTTGTCATTTTTGAAAGGTGGGTCTAACCTCTTCTCACAAATGCAAACATTATAAATGTCCTTCTACAATGATAGTAATTTTTTTAAATATTTTGTTGTATTTAAAACTCGAGAGTTTTAGAGGGTGGTGAGAAAGAGAAGAAGAAGAAGAATGCAGTGAACCCAATAAGAGATTCCGGCCATGGATTGTAATAATGTAAAATCTCTACATTTTTCTTTTATAGCTTTTTTATACCCACTAATTATAGATTACAAAAATAATATTAGATTAGTAGGATTTGAAATGGTTGTTGATTTTTGTGGGTGTGTTGTTTAGACCCATTTTGACTGATTTCAATTTTTTTTTAAAAAAAAAAAATTTGTTCTTTGTATGTCATTGTGTCACTAAAATTTATTTCAAAAATTGAAGTTAACAATTACAAAGTTACAAGGCAACACAGTACACATCACAATTAGAAATAGAGAAATACCTCACTTCCACTTTCACGTTTTTAAGTGCACATTTTTTTGCCTAAACTAAAAAATAGTATTTGATTTAAAATTCAATAATAATTTATCTATAATATAATAATCATTTTTAGTATATCATATTTTATCAATTTATAGTTTAACTTTATTCGTTTAGAAAATTAAATATATACTTGTTCAATAATATATATAATGTTAAAATTATAATATTAACAATTATAGTAAAATATAACAAAAAGAACTAAGTACGTGTATTACACGTGCTATCCAACTAGTATTAAAAAACACCGAAAAATAGTCAAAGTTTCATTCCACTTCTCGCCGTATATTAGAATACGCTGAGAAATGGAGTGTGTAAATTAACGCCAAGAAATATTAGCCTCTAAATAAAACGTCGATAAATACACCTTTATTGGCATTTTACGTAAACACCGATTAAAAAAAAAAAATGCCGTAAATCATGACCCGTTTCTTTGTAGTGATTAAACTGCCTACCCATGTGTGATTATGGGCGAATTATGCTTGCCTTGTTGGACGGACGAGTGATTACTAAAATCCGCCCTTTACAAAGTGAGGATATAGACGTGGAATAAAAGTATTATCTACCCACAGTTGGTTTACAACCCTATACTACTCAAGGTTAAACTCTTCGTCATTAATATAGGGTCCGAAGGTTTATAGGTAAGAGCTACGGCGGCTAGAATTTTATGGAGGAGCTCTCCTTAGCCACTCATTACTGTTGGTTTTGTTCCTAAACCCATCTCAAATTGGATTTTGGCTATTATTTATCCTTCTTTATGACTTTTTATTCCTCCCAGAGACATTTGGAAATTTCAATTATTTGCTTCTCTCACATTGGAGTTCATCTAGACGTCTAGGAATAAACTACTTCATGAAGCTATTAAGCGTAAAATTCGGTTAAGGCTATTTAGCAAATCTCTTCTTCTTTGGACATTCACATTTTTGCTTGGCGAGATGCAGCTCTTTCCTCTTTTTGGAGTCCTTCCCAGAGCGGAAGTATCAAAGGAAATCTTGATGTGGCTGTGGGGGATAATTTTGTTGTGATTGTTGCGATTATTAGTGACTCTTTGAAAATGTTATTAATGCAGCTACTCTTTGACTTCCTTGTTCAGTTGCCCTTCTTAGAGAAGCTTCCGCAGCTTTGCTCACCACTCGTTTGGTTGCCTCAATGGGTGTGACTAGTTTTTTTTTTTTCTTTGTAGGAGATGTTTTACTAGTGATTCTAGCCATTAATTTGCCTCTTCTTTTTTCCTCTTTGAATTTTGCTAATATTATTTCAGATATTAGTTTAGATTTAGTTTCATTTCAAATTAGGAATGCTTTGAAAGTTTATGGATGTGCCAATTTTTGTACACATGCTTAGGCCATTTCCTATCATATGTTTTAAAAACATTCTCATAGGATCTTCCATTCTCTCTTTCATTCAGGTCCAAAATGTGAGAAATATTTTCTTTTATAACTCTTTCCTAACTTCAATTAGAAAAAAAAAAAAAGAATTTTAAAAAAAGAAAGTGTAAAGTCATGATGTTTCGACTTTGCCCAAGTTTTAATTTTTTATAAGGCATATGAACATGTCTGTTTTTTTAAGAGCATAAACATTAATTTTCGTCAATTTATAAACGCAAATTAAACAAAAGTATCATTTTTATTTTTAGCCATATGCGATGTATCACTTATAATACAAATTAAAATCTAGATAAAAATAAAATAAAATTGTTAAACCAAGTGGGTCAAAAATATTTAACCGTTATATACACATAAAAAAATGACAATGGAGTTGTGGGGGTATGTAGGGCTGTAATCTACTAAGTTCGCGAGTCTTAAACAAGTCGGGCGAGCTGGTCATGTCAAGCCTTAAACAAGATAGGCTCACGAGCTCCTATCGAGTTCTGTCAGGTGAGTCGGGTATGTATCATTTACTAATTGAACGAGTTTTTATAGTAACGAGTGGGTTTGTACAATACTAAACTCAAGCTCAGATCAAATTTTGTCGAGCGAATATCGAGCGGACTGTTGAACAGACTGATTTATTCACGAGCCTCGAATATGTTTGAATAATTGAAGAAGTTGGGAATATCCAAATATAAAGCAGCATCTTCCTGTTACATGGCGGCGCAGCCGCGCAAGTTGGGTTTAGTGGCAACTTTTTCTTTTCCTTTGTGGGAAGGGAAATATATTATTATATATTATATATTAAAATCAAATGGGTACTCAATAACTAAGTCACGAAATCCTTGGCCCAATGAGAAGCTAATCACACATAAGAAAGTCAATGGATATTTAATTATGCTGTAACGTACACGCGTGTGTTCATTTACAATTTCTAGTGGAGCTCAAGCACAGCCAAGTATTTTATTTTCCACCGACTTTACTTAAAACTCTGATTTTTCTCTTTTCAATATAAGCTTCATAATTCATGACTTTCAAACACCTTAGAGAGACATTATTCCTTTGTTGTGAGACAAGTTTTTTCATCTTTTTGAGCCTAAACAAATCATAAACTTTTCTTAGTTTTATCTTTGCAAATCAAACCACAAAAAAGCCCTACAGCCATCACAAGTTTTGGATTGAAGCGGACCGAGGTTCGTTCGTGAAGTAATTCCCAGTGACGGAGGTGGGGGAGGGGGGCATAGGGGCCATGCCGCCCCCCCCCCAAAAAAAAAAATTTGTAAAATTAATTTTTTTTTAAACTTAATGCTCATGAGCCCCTATCGATCCTAAACAAGTCAGGAAACTGGTCATTGTCAAGCCTTAAATAACGATAGGGCTTACGAGCTCTTATCGAGTTCTATCAGGATGAGTCGGGTATATTCATTTACTAATTGAGCGAGTTTTTAATACGAGCGGTTGTATACAATACCGAACTCAAGCCATATCGAAATTTGTCGGCGAATATCGAGTGGACGTTGAACAGACTGATTTATTACAAGCCTTTGAATGTTTGAATAATTGAAGAAGTGGAACTATCCAAATATAAAGCAGCATCTTCCTGTACATGGCGCGCAGCCGGCAAGTTTGGTTTAGTGGCAACTTTTTCTTTTCCTTTGTGGGAAGAGAAATATATTGTTATATATTTATATTGCCAAATCAAATGGGTACTCAAATAACTAAGTCACGAAATCCTTGGCCCAATGAGAGCTAAATCACACATAAGAAAGTCAATGGATATTTAATTATGCTGTTCCGTACACGCGCATATGTTCATTACAATTTTCTAGTGGAGCTCATAATCCAACGTAGGTAAAGGCCTAAATCGTTTTATATATAAAAGCGGAACCCCAACATAACTGCTAAACATATACTAATTTCTTAGACAATAGAGAAGAAAATGTCCTACCTTCCAGCAATTGTTGGGGCAAAATGCAACTTTGTTCTTAACCTTCTTGGCCTTCATCTTAATATTCTTATTCAAATGGGTCGTCACCAAAAAAAACTCACCACCTTCACCACTAAAAGCTCCCAATCGTGGAAACCTCTACCAACTTGGGCTGCAACCGCACCGTTCACTCGGATCCTTGGCACAACGTCATGGCCCCATCATGCTGCTTCACTTTGGCAGCGTACCAAGCCTTGTTGCCTCGTCTGCTGCTGCTGCACGTGAGATCATGAAGACCCATGACCTCATCTTTGCGAACCGCCCAAATCAAGCATGTCTGAGAAACTACTATACAATTACAAAGATGTGGCATCGGCTCCCTATGGCGAGTACTGGAGGCAGATGAAAAGCATATCAGTGCTCATCATTTTGAGTAACAAAGGGTTCAGTCCTTTCACGCTGTGAGAGAAGAGGAACTTTTCTAGTGATTGAGAAAATCAAACAATCTTGTTCTTCAGCATATGTGAATTTAAGCCAAAGTGTTTGCAAACCTTACAAATGATGTAGTATGTAGGGTGGCTTTGGGGAGGAAGTATAGTGCAGGGGAAGGGGAAGGAACTTTTAAGGAGTTTTGGACGAGTTCACGGAGTTGTGGGTGCTCTAAGTGTGGGATTATATTCCATGGCTTGCTTGGGTGAGTTGTGTCAATGGCTTGGATGCTAGAGCAGAGAAAGTGGCTAAACAGTTGATGATTTTCTAGAAGAAGTAATTGAAGATCACATAAAACTGTGAGAGGAGAGGGCTAGAAAATGAACACCAAAAGGATTTTGTGGACGTTTTGCTTCAAATTCAAAAGGAAAACGTGATTGGATTCCCTATTGACAGAGTTAGCATCAAGCTCTAATCCAGGTAAGCAAACCTCCTCTCTCTCTCTCTCTCTCTCCTTGTGTGGGTGTGTACATACGTGATATAATTTTTTTTTTTTGTAAGCAAACGTGATATAATTGATCAGTGCATTTCGTCTTAATTGATTCTTGGGTTTCTACAGTTTCTTAGAAATAAAAGTGTGGTTTTGTCCAAATCACAGCTTTGAAGAGACAAAATATAATTTTGTCATAGCTGACCACCTCTACAAGATTCTAGGATAACCCTTTGGAAGTATGCATCAAGTAAATCACTTAGTTGAAAAAGCGACATTCACTTATCACTAGAGTTGTTTGGCAAGTTTTTTAGGGTCACCATTTGTTTAATAGCCTAAAAAAAAAAGTAAAATTATTAAACAACTCAAAATACAAAACATTAACAAAATACTCAAAAATATTTTTACTTTTATGTCACATTACATCAAACTCTGGTGGCTATAGGATTTCTCTGTAGTTTGATTTGGCAAAGATGAAACTAGGAAAAACTTATGATCTGTTTACGCTCAAGAAAGATGATAAACTTCTCTGACAACAAAGGAATAATGTTTATCTAAGTGTCTGAAAGTCGTGGATTATGAGGCTTATATTGAAAAGAGAAAAATCAAGAATTTAGGTCAAAGTCGGTGGAAAATAAAACACTTGGCAGTTGGGTTCGATCGTGATGTAGGACGGAATTTACCTATATTTACGGTAAATTCCAAAATAAGAAAAATAACAAATAACATATTGGGAAAGTGCCGTTCAAGAAGATTTTTGTTTAGATTCAGACAGTGAAAGTATAGAAGGAAAGATCTTGTCACGATCACTGCTGATTGTCAACCGTATTCGATTGACACAAAAATCAATTTATTGATTTTCTATTTTAGATTAGGATTCTACTTAAAAATAAAAATAAAACTTTATTTATTTCATTTTCAAGACTGTATTTACTTTTTTTCTTTCCTTTGTAGACTTGTATTTATTTATTTCTTTTCTAGGATTAGGTTTACTTGTTCTACTAGAACTAGGATTACTTTCTCTTCAAGTTTTCTACTAGTATTTATAGGTGAGTTTACATTGTAAATCAAACACACAATTGAATATTTATCAATCAGATAATTTCTCTCAAATACTCTGCGGAGTTTGTTACTTTTAAGCTTGCGGGCTTATTTTATCTTTAAGTCAGAAGACGCAGACGCTTCTGATTTGTTTACCAAGTCTTCCGCTACGTCAGATCGAGTTGGGTTTCAAGTGAAATCGCAACCTGTCCAACTTTGGTCGACCGAGGTTCAACTAAGGGATTCACCGACCTTATGAAGTTTTAGTATGGGACATGTCACATCACCTTAGTCGATCGAGCTTCGACTGAGGTCTTCCACACTTCATTTTTTAACTTGTCTTCAACCGCATTTCAATCCCAACTCAACCCTAAAGCTAATGCTTACAACAAAACATGTTTTGACAATTAAATTGCCAACATTAAAAACCTAACACTCTCCATTTCAAGACTTGAAAGGGAGATGAGCCATTTCATTGTATAAAATTTATTTTGTTGCATATAACTATGCACATAGCATTGTTATGCCATTTAAAAATTTTAAATAATGTGGTAACATATTTACCATATGATAACAAATACACCATTAGATCTTTAAAACCTAACATAAAACTATTAGAGCTTTTGACACAAATTTATGGTACCTCTAGCCAACACGATATTATTGCTGGAAAAATTAACCCCATGTGATGTGTTTATATGCTAAAGCATGTAATGCCTAAGAGTAGAACTACGGTAAAAAGGGAGCTGTTAATAAATGACCTTGTATCAATTTGAATAGTCATGGAAGAGAGGTAATATTGGATAGTCTTGATTGTATAGGGTATTACATGCTCTTAAGTCTTATCTCATCCAAATTGATAACTTTCTTTATGTAGGACGCATTGGGTGCCGGTACCGACACTACGTCCACAGTCTTAGAGTGGGCAATGACAGAACTCCTAAGGCACCCCAAGGCTATGAAGAAGGTGCAAAATGAAGTGAGAGGACTCAGTGGCAACAAAAAGAAGATAACAGAGGATGATTTGGATAAAATGCATTACTTGAAGGCAGTGATCAAAGAGGCACTTCGCTTCCATCCTCCTGTTCCACTATTAGTTCCTCGAGAATCAACTCAAAAAGTCAAAATACAGGGCTATGACATTGCGGTTGGAACACAAGTTCTTATCAATGCGTGGGCAATCGGAAGAGACCCAACGTCTTGGGACAAACCAGAGGAGTTTAAGCCAGAAAGGTTCTTGACATCTTCTATAGATTTTAGAGGACATGACTTCCAGTTGATTCCGTTTGGTTCTGGAAGGAGGGGTTGCCCCGGAATTTCCTTTGCTAGCTATGACAATTATCGAGCTTGTTTTGGCAAATCTACTGCACAACTTTGATTGGACATTGCCTGGTGGAGCAAGAGGAGAGGATTTGGACATTACTGAATCTACTGGTCTATCCATTCATAAAAAAATTCCCCTTACAGCAGTTGCAACTCCTTATTGTGGCTAGTATATGTTTTATACCAGTAATAGAAGAATCCCCAGGTTCAGTTTGGCTAGAAAGAATCACAATTGGTACCTGTATGAGCAGTCAAGGAGTTGGAAAATAAAATATCAACTTCCTCATTCTGTGGAGTGGGATTTCATTATCCAATGTCGAATTTGTTTTGGTGTGCCTGCGTTGAATCACATAATCGGTTATCCAATACTTCAAATATTGATTAGCTAATGATGTAGATAAACACACTAGTACATGTAGATAACTCAAGTTTTGAATTCATAATAAATTGTGTGTTTATGTAAAATAAAAGCAGACAAGGCTCATATTTAATTTCATAATAAATTGTAAGTCATTAATGAGGAAGAACATGCTTTCAAATCTGGGCAATTAGGAAACGGCAGAAAGAGGAGGAGATGAAGCCGACTTTTCATGCTTTGTTTGATGTTTTCTAGTTCAGGCAGCATTTAAGTATACATACATAGAAGCATTGATTCCCATGTCCTCTTGTTGTAGCCTTGTAATTTGGATATTTGATCGCATTGCGTTGAAGCTTGGAATTGGAATTAGTGGCTCAATGTCAATTCACCGTGCTAACATTATTAGTGAATTAATCCATATTTATAGGTAGAACTGTGATAGTTCAATTTTTGTATATCCTTCTCTAAAACAAGCATATTTGCGAAGGAACAGAGGATTCAAGGACTTGAAAAGTGATGGCTGAAACTTAAATTGTTTTTTCATATAACTAAAGAACCAAATATAGCAGAATTTTGATGAACCAATATAGCAGATATTGGAATGAAATGAACTCGTAATATACAAATCAGAAGATGGTTTCAGAACAAGAAATATAGCAGAATTTTGCAGCAAATATAGCTCAAAACAATACTAAAAACATCACGACTTAAGCTCAAACTACAATTTTGCACCAACACAAGCTCAGAATGTGGAGAAAACAACAGAATTCAGCACAGAAACTGGATCCAACGATTAAGTAAACCACAAACAACAAAATTTAACTATTAATCGAACTAAAAGACCAATTAACCAAAAAACACTTCACCTTTGCTTCAGCCACAAATTCAACAATATCAACTTAGTCAGAGGACCAGAAATGAGGGGAGGAGATGAGAGAAGAGAGAGGAGAAATAGCCACCAACAAACAACAAACGTTTATACGGAAACAAGGGCAGAAAACAATGAAGAGAGAGAGAGAAAGGGTTTACCAACTGATGGTGATGATGGGGCTCAGACGGAGAGCTGATCAGTTGGTGGTGTCACAACCAAGACTGAGAGAAGGACTAGGGCAAAAGATGATGCATTGAAGGCTCGCTGGCTCCAAATGGCGCTTTCTTTTTTTTTTTGCGAGATTTGGTAAGTAGGGAAGGAGTTTTGGTGTTGTACGCAAAGTCTCGCGTGTTTTAGTATTAGCAACAACATGTGGTCTGTCGTTAAAGGAATTTTTAACCACGTTTTAACAATTTAACTTCTCATCCCAATTGTTCCTATTTGCGAAACCCGGCACGCGTAGTCGATGTCAGCCAGAGACGAGAAGTTTAGAATTCGGCTATAGAGAAAAAGATCGCATGGATTGTGGGTCGAGGTAGTACGGACGCGTGTGAGCATGGATTTGTTTGAGCTGAGACATGTCCGTACACTCATTCAACAACAGGAGAAGACGGCTGTGGCCATTTTTGTTGTTGTTGATGGTGAACGTGGAGGAATGTGAGGAGGGGGCTTCGTGTGATCGGGAGACCATGCCGCCACGTTCACAGCCTCGCTATCATTGCAGATACTTGACCAAAGACCCGACTTCAATTCAACTCTGATTCTCAGAGCTGGGCCAACGTATTGGAGCCGTTCCGGGGTCACACTACGGATTTTTTTTTTTTTTTGACAGAATTGGAATTTGGAAATATATGCTCGTAACGTGTTTTTTTTGACTAATGGAAAAAAACATTTGGTCTACAATTTGTTTCATGCTTATTTATTTGGGGGTGTTCAACAAACTTTGAACTTCTTGTTTTACTAGACTTTTAACATTTTTCTAAGATCACGTGTTAAAAATATTATAGACTGTCGAACATTTTTTAAACAACAAAATTTAAATTTAAATCTAATGAAACTACTCTCAACTGATGATTAAAGGCTACATTAAGAAGTTAGATAAACATCAAATTTAATTTGTTGATGGGAGGAGGGCCTATAAGGAATAGCTAGATTCCTCTCGTTAGACAACGTGGCGTTTAAGATGAAGAGGACAGAGCTATTCGTGAAACATGCTCAAAGTATAATTTTCATTTTTATTATTTTTATAATATTATTTTCAACTTTGTTAATAAGAACATTTAAATATTTTTTTTTAAAAAAAAATGTATATATATATATATATATATTCTAAGATAAATATATTAAATTAAGATTAAATTGTCGGAAGATTTGAGTATTGAAACCGGATATAGTTGCAGGTCATTGTTGGCGCAATGCCTATTGTAATTATATTATTATAATAGTGATACGAAGAATCCTTATGACTTGGGTTTGAATGCCATTGCCAAAACCCGATGATTATTGCCGATTTCGTAGATAAAAAAGTACATTTGAAACATATAAAAATTTGTGTTTTCAAATCGCAGCTATGAGATGCTATTTTTAAAACTCAGTAATTTTAACAATTAAACTGCCATTTTATTAACATACTTAATTGTATTTTTAAAAACATTACGTTTAAAATCATACTTTTTAAAATAGCAAGTTCAAATAGACCCAAAATGTTGAATGTCTCCATGAAGCGTGTACAAATTGATCAGACGTAAATAACGTACATAACAAAATTATTTTTTGTTTCAGCTGCAGTCTGCGTACCATTAGGCATTATGAATAAAACGTAGAGTTTCAAAACGAGCCCTAGATTATGAGGGCCTGCACAAAAGGCTCGCAATATAAGCAATAGGGCGGTCACAAAGCCCATTGGGTTTTTCTATTAACTATTACAATCTCTTCTCGCGTGGGCATATTATCATTTCCATGGGTCGTATTTCTTGACACATTAGATTACCCATAATCATTTTTCACGCGTTTACATCAACTTAATAATATTGAATGAGAAGTTCAATTCGAAAATTGATTTACAATTTTTAAAAAATAGAAAGTATTTTACTGCAGTTAATTAAGTTTTTTTCGGACAAATTAAAAATATTTTTCGTTATTTATTATTTTATGTCACACAAAATACTAAAGATATGAAAAATATTTACAAACCAATATGATCTGCTATTCTAAGAGCATTCACAATGAACTTCCTTCAAAGAAGCTAAATTTGAGGGAGAAACAATCCACTTTTTTTAGTATTAATAGTCACTTTTTCAAACCATTAATATTAAACTCTCTAAATATTTTATTACTAAATAAATATTATTTTTTTAATTCGCTAAAGCCCCCCATAGCTCCACCACTCTCTTCCTCTGCAACACATCACAAAATAAGGTACCCATTATGTTTAAGGACCAAAAGATGGAGAAAGAGAGGGAAGAGGAAGTGAAGCCATAGGAGAAGGAGAGCAGAGGAGAGAAAATAACATAAAAAATGAATAGGAGCAATGTTTTTGGGCTTTTCACGTTGTGGTGGGTTTCTGACCAAAAATAAAAATAGGGAGGAGAGTAGGGAGTTTCATGGAGTATGTTTTTCTCCTCTAATTAGGCTAATATTTGAACTAAAATAAAAATTTAGGAAGTTCATTGTGAATGTTCTAAGGAATTGTAAATATCCTAAAATTTCAAAAAATCAGGCCATTGATTCAAAAAAGAGCCAGGCATAATTGATCAGTCGTGTAAAGCTTATATTTTTTTTTTTTTTAAAAAAAAATAAGTACTGAAGGGTTGGTGGAGACCACCACGTGAGGAGTGACCGATCACCGTTTTCCCGCCGAAGCCTCAAGGAGAGAGGGTCACCACAATCTTTCAAGCATTTGGTAGTGCATGCGCACCGCTCATATTCAGTGGATTGACCACCCATTGGGATGGCTAACCATTTCCTTAAAAAATAAAACAATGATGCGATCACTCTTCAAAGGTGTAGGTTGGCGCCACCCCCTCTCCATTAATGAGATGAAATATTTAGAAGTTACTGTTAAAGGAAACGCATGCGATTAAACTTCCTAGAGAATCTCAGTAAGAGATGTGAAATTACATGGTATGACAATCCCTGAAAAACAAAATTATTGATTAATACGTGGGCAATTGGAAGAGATCCTTGAAATCTTGACTCTGCTGGAAGCGGTATTCCCTATGGTGGTCTTAGTGTCAGGGCCATGTTTTTTGTTTGGTTGTAGCTTTCTTTCAGTTTTCTGCAGAATGGTTGCGTGTGTTGTGTAGCTCTTTTGCTGTGTTTTTTCTGTGGTTGTTGGCAGTTTATGTGCAGGGTTTTGTTTGCCTTGTATGTTGGCTCGTTTGAGTAGTGATATTCTCTATTCATCTCATAATAAAAAAAAAAAAAAAAAAATGGAAGAGATCCCACAATGTTGAACCAAAGCTAGAGCTTTGATCTCAGGAGAGATTCCTGATAGCTCTCTTGACAGCTATCCAAGGAATGAAGTCATGCAGATCTCAACATGACTGATGTCCCGGCAGCTACAATTGGAAGAAAAAATGATCTCACTTGATTCCAATTCCTCATAATTAATCTCTTGCGGCCGGTTGAATAAGCTCCGGTCCAGCAGCATAAAGTAATTCGTTTCTAATAGCTAGATTGATCATTCATGTAAGCCTTATAAAAAATTAATTATTTTTTTTTTTTTTTTAAAAAAAAAGTAACTAAAGGGTTTGGTAGACCCCCACTTGAGGAGTGACCGATCACCGTTTTTCCGCCGAAGCCTAAAGAGGAGGGGGGTCGCACCATCTTTCGAGCCATCAATGGTAGTGCACCCACCCCTATTGGAGTGGTTGGACCACCCCATTGGGATGGCTAACCATTTCCTTAAAAAATAAAACAATGGTCAATCACTTTTCAAGGTGGTGGTTGGCCGCCAACCCCTCGCCATTAATGAAATAAAATATTTGAAGTAACTTGTTAAGGAGACCCTGCGATTATACTCTCTGTCTCCTCTGTTATTTCTTAGAGAATCTAGTAAGAGATGTGAAATTAATGGGTATGAAATTCCTGCAAAAACAAAAGTTATTGTTAATGCGTGGGCAATTGAAAGAGATCCCAAATGTTGGACTAAAGCTGAGTGTTTTGATCTAGAGGGATTCCTTGATAGCTCTCTTGGACACTTCCCAACAGAATGAAGCATGAAAATCTCGACATGATTCCAATTCCTCATAATCCCTTGCCGATTGAATAAGCTCCGGATCTGGCCAGCATAAACCTAATTTCTTCGTCTAATAGCTAGCTAGTATGATGATTACCTAGTAGGAATAAGATTTGGACTTAATTTTGGTTACTGTTGGGTTAAGAAGTATCAAATACCATGTTGCATCTTCCTCGTTACTCTTGTTTGTTAGTACAAGTATGAGCGTTGTATATTACATTGAGAAAAAAAAAAGTGAGTAGTTAATAGTTTAAGCTTTTTAGCTATATGTATTTAAGGGTTGATAATTTTTTGACACGATTCATAAATCCCACAAAAATATAGGATTAGAGTGTAAGTTAAACAGGTTCAAATCATAACCGAGTCAACTCGTTTATATTTGGGTGCATTTATATAAAATAAAAATTAACAAAGCCTAAATTTAATTTCATAATAAATTGTACGTTGTTATTGAATACAAACATTAATTACATATCTATAAAATCATCATATGACTATAAGGCCAGCTACCAATTCACCATTACACATCAACCAGATATCAATTTTGGTTAGAAGCCAACGGGAGGAAACTAAATGAACGGAGGCATTTTCAGTTTCCAGGTTAGAAGATGGGGCAAAACTAAAAAAAAAAAGAATTAGGAAGGACACAAATATTTATTTTGA
>FXXK01000427.1:134921-156001 GCA_900184695.1 Betula pendula
CACCTTCTTAATAACAATGATTCTAGAATCTCTGGCATTCCTTCTATAGGAATTAACTTACGAACAAACCTCCGCCATTTCAATCCTAAACTCTAGTGGCTGTAGGCCTTTTTCTGTGGTTTTGATTTTGGAAGATTGAAACTAGGAAAGTTTTATGATTGTTTAGGGCTCAAGAAAGATGAAAAACTTCTCTCACAACAAAGGAATAATGTTTCTCTAAGTGTCTGGAAGTCATGGGTTATGAGGCTTATATTGAAAAGAGAGAAAAAATAAAGGGTTTTAGGTCAAAAGTGGTGGAAAAGTAAAACACTTGGCGTTGGTTTCGGTCGAATGAAGCTTAGCCTCGGTCCGATTTGAGCCGTTAGAGTTTCAAGTGAAATTGCAACCTGCCCAACCCCCAGTCCACCGAAGGGATTGACCTGAGGGATTTTACTGACCTATCAAGTTTTAGTATGGGAACATGCTGCAGACACCTTAGTCAATCAAGCTTCGTCCGAAGTATTCCACACTTGAATTTTTAACTTGTTTTCAAGTGCATTTCAATCCCAATCAACCTTAAATGATGTAAGACGCTACGTAGTCTCGATCGACTCCACTCGATCCGATCTCTACAAACAAGTCCGGATCTTAGTAACCCCAAATCCTATCCAATGCTCTCTGATCATCGATCCCGAATCCGAGCCTTTTTCCCCGAGAGGGTATCTTCGAAGGTTCATCCTAAGAACCCAATAAGGAACATTTAGAAGATCCTCACTGTTGGGCCATTAATGCGCCAACGTGACTGCAAGCTTGAAATTTTATTTGATTTTATTTTATCTCCATTATGACTTTATTTTTCTTCTCAATTTTCAGATTGTATTTTATTTATTTTCTTTTCTAGGGTTGTAATATTTCTTTCCGTATTAGAATTATGTTTACTTTTATACTAGGATTAAAACTACTTGGCTCTTTAAGTTTTCTACTAGTTTTATAGATGAGTTTAACATTGTAAAGAATAATCAATTACCTATTTATCAAATCATAGAATTTTCTCTCATACTCTGTGGAGTTTGTTACCTTAAACTGTGGGGCCTTGTTTATTTTCTTAAGTCAAAAGACGGAGACACATCAGACTATATTTACCCCAAGTCTTCCCAACTACATCACTAAAGCTAATGCTTAGAACGAAACATGTTTTGACACTAAAATTGTCAACACTAAAAACCTACCCCCTCTCCATTTTCAAGACTGAAAGAAGGGAGAGAAATCATTTCACTGTCCAAAATTTATTTTGTTGCATTTAACCGTATACATATTACATTGTCACATCATTTAAAAATTTAAATGGTATGACAACATATTCATTAACAAATACACAATTAGATCTTTAAAAACTAACATAAAACTATTCAGATCTTTTGACACAAATTTATGGTACCTCTAGCCAACCCAAATAAATGCCGGAAAAATTAACACCATAGTATGTGAACATAAGGGAGCTGTTCATAAATAACCTTGTATCACTTTGAATGGTCATGGAAGGGAGATAAAATGTAATATTGGATAGTCCTTGATTGTATATGGTATTACATGCTCTTAAGTCTTATCTCATCCATATTGACACATTCTTCGATAATATTACCATTTTGTTTTTCTTTTTGTAGACGCATTTGCTGCCGGTACCCAGACACAACGTACACAATGTTAGAGTGGGTGGCAATGACAAAGCTCCTAAAGGCACACTACCAGGCTATGAAGAAGGTGCAGAATGAGGTGAGAGGAATCATCAGTGGAAAAAGAAAAAGAGAATAACCAGAGGATGATTTGGATAATATGCATTACTTGAGGCTGTGATCAAAGAGGCACTTCGCTTCCATCCTCCTATTCCACTAATTAATTTCCCCGAGAATCAACTCAAAATGTCAAAGTAACAGGGCTATGAATTTGCAGCTGGAACACAAGTTATTTATCAATGCATGGGCCAATTGGAAGAGACCTTGCATCTTGGGACGAACCGGAGAAGTTTAAGCCAGAAAGGTTATTGACATCTTCTATAGATTTTAAAGGACATGACTTCCAGTGATTCGCGTTCGGTTTCTGGAAGGAGGGGTTGCCCGGGAATTTCCTTTGCTATGACAACTATCGAGCTTGTTTTGGCAAATCTGCTGCACAACTTTGGATTGGACATTGCCTGGTGGAGCAAGAGAAGAGGATTTGGACATTACTGAATCTACTGGTCTATTCCATTCATAAAAAAATTCCCCTTACAGCAGTTGCAACGCCTTATTGTGGCTACTATAAATTACTTATACAGGTAATATAAGAATCCCCAGGTTCTGTTTGGCTAGAAAGAATCACACAATTGATACTATATGAGCAATCAAGCAGTTTGAAAATAAAATATGAACTTCCTCATTCTATGGAGTGGGATTCATTATCCAATGTCTAATTTGTTTTGGTGTGCCTACGTTGAATCACAATAATCTGTTATCCAATAGTTAAAATATTGATCAGCTAATGATTATAGATAAACAGCACCGAGTACATGTTGATTAACTCCAAGTTTTGAATTCATAATAAATTGTGTTTAGTAAAATAAAAGGCAGACAAGGCTTAGATTTTAATTTCATAATAAATTGTAAGTCATTAATGAGGAAGAACATGCTGTCAAATCTGGGCAATTAGGAAACGGCAGTAAGAGGAGGAGATGAAAGACGACTTTTCATGCGTTGTTTGATGTTTTCTAGTTTAGGCAGCATTTAAGTATTACATGCATAGAAGCATTGATTCCCATGTCCTCTTGTTGAAGCCTGGAATTGGAATTAGAGGCTCAATGTCAATTCACCGTGCTATCATCTATTAGTGAATTAATCATATTTAGTAGGTAGAATTGTGAAAGTTCAATTTTTGTATATCCTACTCCAAACAAGCATATTTGCGAAAGGAACAGAGGATTCCCAAGAACTTGATTGTAGCTCAGTAACCAGAAATGGAAACAGAGACAAGAATGGAATGATTCTGCTTCTGAAAAGTGATGGCTGAAACTTAAATTGTTTTTTCATATAACTAACAAAAGAAACAAATATAGCAGAATCTTTGATGAACCAATATAGCAGAATATTGGAAGAAATGAACTCATAACATACAGATCAGAAGATGGTTTCAAAACAAGAAATTATAGCAGAATTTTTGGCACCAAATATAGCTCAAAACAATACTAAAACATCACACGACTTAAGCTCAAACTACAATTTGCACCAACACAAGCCAGAAGTGGAGAAAAACATACGGAATTCCAGCACAGAAAACTGGACCACCCGATTAGTAAATCACAAACAACAAAATTGTAACAATTAATCAAACCACAAGAGCCAAAATTAACGCCAAACACACCTTCACTCTGCCCTGGCTTCAGCCCATCAAACAAACAAATTCAACCAATAGTCAGAGGACCAGAGAATGAGGGGGAAGAGAGAGAGAGAGAGAGAGAGGGTTTTACGCAGCTGATGGTGAAGATGGGGAATCAGAAGGAGAGCTGATCAGTTGGTGCTGACACAAGCAAGACTGAGAGACAGGATAGGGGCAAAAATGATGCAGTGGGGGTCCTGGGCTCCAATGGCGGCTTTTTGTTTTTTTTTTTTTGCGCAGAAATTTGGTGAAGTAGGGAGGGAGTTTTGTGTTGTGCGCCAAAGTCTCCCCGCGTGTTTAGTATAAAACAACCATGTGGTCGTTTTTTAAGTGAACTTTTTTAAAAAAATGAACATCAAACTAGCTAATGTTTGAGAATGAGAAGTTCCTGATCGAAATTGATTTACGATTTTTAAAAAGTAAATTATTTTACTGAGTATAATTGTTTTTCAGACCATTGATAATATTATTTTGTTATCCTATTTATTTTTTCGTCAACAAAATAACTAAAAAATATGAACAAATATTAACAAACAACTGAATCCTACCATTCCTAAGGAATCCATTCACAATGATTTGAGGAGAAAACATCTACTTTTTCTAAGTATATATGTCACTTTTCAAACCATGTAATATTAACACCTCGTAATATTTATCTACTAATATAAATATTTATTTTTTTAATTCGTCTACAAGCCCCCCACTAGCTTCCACCGACTCATCTTCTCTCCGGCAACACATTCACAAAATACGTACCCATTCTCTTAAGGACCAAGCCAAGATGGCGAGAAGGGAGGGAATGAGAAGACCCATAGGAGAAGGAAGAGAGGAGAGAGAGAAAATACATAAAAAATGAAAACGGAATCGATTTTGGCTTTACACGTGTGTTCGGTTTCTGACAAAACTAAAATAGGGAGGAGAGTAGGGAGTTTCATGGAGTAGTGTTTTTCTCCCTAAATTGGCTAATATTTGACCTAAAAGTAAAATCTAGAGATTATTAGTAAATGTCTAAAGAATTGTAAATATCCTAAAATTTCAAAAAATCAGGCCATTTATTAAAAAAGAGCAGTGTAACTTCGATCAGTCGTGTAAGCCTTATTGATATGTTTGGAGGAGACATTGTCACAATTGAAAGTTTTAGAAGGAACATTATCAATTAAGTGGCAGCTTGAGGGAGGTATGTAGAATTTTTTTTTTTTTTTTTTTTTTTTTTTTTAATTTAAGTGTAAAGTCATGATGTTTTATATGCCCCATGTACAGATATAAACGGATCGGATATTCACTTTGGTGTATAAAACTTGGGCTTCAGTGAACCCATGAAATGAGCCGTGATTGAGAGCAGCCTAAGCTGATGTTAATAATTACTCCCTACGAAATTCTTGGTCCAATGCGAAGCTGATCACAACCTATCCCTTCCAAATGCATGCACCAAATTCTTCCACGAGGAAACCTACATAGACCACACCATAGATATTTAATTATCTTATCTTGTTACGTACACGTACGTTCATTTAAAATTTCTAGTGGAGCTCAGTTTTAGATCCATCACAGCTCGGTACGTAGGCAAAGGCCTAAATCGGTTTTATATAAAAGAGGAACATGCATGAAAAGCGGAACCCTAACATAATTGTTAAACATATACTAATTTCTTAGACAATAGAGAAGAAAATGTCCAACTTCCTGCAATTCTTCTTGCTCCATCCATTTGTTTTTACCTGCCTGTCGTTGATCTCAATATTCTTATTCAAATGGTTGTCCACCAAAAAAAACTCACCCCCTTCACCACTAAAGCTCCCAATCGTCGGAAACCTCCACCAAATTGGGCCGCAGCCGCACCGTTCACTCGGATCCTTAGCACAACGCCATGGCCCCCTCATGCTGCTTCACTTTGGCAACATACCAACCCTTGTTGCCTCGTCTGCTGATGCTGCCTCCGAGATCATGAAGACCCATGATCTCATCTTTGCGAACCGGCCCAAATCAAGCATGTTTGAGAAACTCCTATACAATTACAAAGATGTGGCATCGCCCCCTATGGTGAGTACTGGAGGCAGATGAAAAGCATATCAGTGCTCCATCTTTTGAGTAACAAGAGGGTTCAGTCCTTTCACGCTGTGAGAGAGGAGGAAACTTTTTTAGTGAAGGAGAAAATTAAACAGTCTTGTTCTTCAGATGTCAATTTAACCCACGTGTTTGCAAACTTTACAAATGATGTTGTATGTAGGGTGGCTTTGGGGAGAAAGTATAGTGCAGGGGAAGGTGGAAGGAAGTTTAAGGAGCTTTTGGACGAGTTTACGGAGTTGTTGGGTACTCTAAGTGTGGGGGATTATATTCCATGGCTTGCTTGGGTGAGCCGTGTCAATGGTTTGGATGCTAGAACGGAGAAAGTGGCTGAACGGTTTGATGATTTTCTAGAAGAAGTAGTTGAAGAGCACAAAAATTGCGAGAGGAGAGGGCTAGAAAATGAACACCAAAAGGATTTTGTGGACGTTTTGCTTCAAATTCAAAAGGAAAACGTGATTGGTTTCCCTATTGACAGAGTTAGCATCAAGGCTCTAATCTTGGTAAGGAAACCTCTCTCTCTCTCTCTCTCTCTCAAACATTGTAAATTGATCAGTGCATATTTCTTCTTGATTCTTGGGTTTCTACAGTTTCTTAGAAATAAAGTGTGGTTCTGTCATCATAGCCTTGAAGAGACCAAAATACAATTTTGTCGTAGCTGACAATCTCTACAAGATTCTAGGATAAGCTTGGAAAATATGCATTGCTTTGGAAGTATGTATCAGGTAAATCACTCAGTTGAAAAAAGAGACATTCACTTATTACTAGGGCATGTTTGGCAATGCTTTTGAGGGTAGCCTTTTAATTTTTTTTTTAGCCAAAAAAGTAAAAGCATTAAACAACTCAAAAGTATTTTTACTTTTATTTCACATCATAACCAAAAAGCAAAAACATCATCTAAAAAGTTTTGTCGAACGAACCAATACTATCTTTTAAGTTGACTGGTGGCTAGGTAAGTGGGCAATAATATCACTAAGATTCTCTCCGTAAAATATGATTTACATCCCAAGTAGTTATCAATTCATTTTACCAAACACAATATGATTAACAAAGTTATCAACTTTAATGTCAAACACCACATATACCAAGACTAAAATCAAACCAAGCATATATAAGGCAAATCACCACAAATGTCAAAACCACTTTGAGTCAAGCCAGCCCCAAAAGGCATCGACTATAAAAAACTTATGTTAGAAATTGTTTTACTTACAAAACTTTTATAACTCCGAAAAACTAATCTTGTAACTACGACAAATGATATATTCACCTCTTATCACAGTGATTCTAGAATCTCTGGCATTCTTCTATAGGAATTAACTTTACGAACAAACCTCGCCCATTTCAATCCTAAACTCTAGTGGCTGTAGGCTTTTTCTGTGGTTTGATTTTGGAAAGATGAAACTAGGAAAGTTTATGATTTGTTTAGGCTCAAGAAAGATGAAAAACTTCTCTCACAACAAAGGAATAATGTTTCTCTAAGTGTCTGGAAGTCATGGGTTATGAGGCTTATATTGAAAAGAGAAAAAAAATCAGGGTTTTAGGTCAAAAGTTGGTGGAAAATAAAACACTTGGCGGTTGGGTTCGGTCGAATGAAGCTTAGCTCGGTCGATTGAGCCGTTAGAGTTTCAAGTGAAATTGCAACCTGCCCAACCCCAGTCCACCGAGGATTGACTGAGGGATTTACTGACCTATCAAGTTTTAGTATGGGACATGCTGCAACACCTTAGTCAATCAAGCTTCGTCCGAAGTATTCCACACTTGAATTTTTAACTTGTTTTCAAGTGCATTTCAATCCCAACTCAACCTTAAATGATGTAAGACGCTACAGTAGTCTCGATCGATCCACTCGATCCGATCTCTACAACAGTCCCGATCTTAGTAACCCCAATCCTATCAAGCTCTCTGATCATGATCCCGAATCCGAGCCTTTTTCCCGAGAGGCTATCTTCGAAGGTTCATCCTAAGAACCCAATAAGGAACATTCTAGAAGATCCTCACTGTTGGCCATTAATGCGCCAACGTGACTGCAAGCTTGAAATTTTATTTGATTTTATTTTTATCTCCATTATGACTTTATTTTTCTCTCATTTTCAAGATTGTATTTATTTATTTCTTTTTCTAGGGTTGTAATTATTTCTTTCCGTATTAGAATTATGTTTACTTGTTATACTAGGATTAAAACTACTTGCTCTTTAAGTTTTCTACTAGTATTTATAGATGAGTTTACATTGTAAAGAATAATCAATTACCTATTTATCAAATCATAGAATTTTCTCTCATACTCTGTGGAGTTTGTTACCTTAAACCTGTGGGCTTGTTTTATTTTCTTAAGTCAAAAGACGGAGACACATCAGACTATATTTACCAAGTCTTCCACTACATCACTAAAGCTAATGCTTAGAACGAAACATGTTTTGACACTAAAATTGTCAACACTAAAAACCTAACCCTCTCCATTTCAAGACTTGAAAGGGAGAGAAATCATTTCACTGTCCAAAATTTATTTTGTTGCATTTAACCGTATACATAACATTGTCACATCATTTAAAAAATTTAAATGGTATGACAACATATTCATAACAAATACACAATTAGATCTTTAAAACTTAACATAAAACTATTAGATCTTTTGACACAAATTTATGGTACCTCTAGCCAACACAATATAAATGCCGGAAAAATTAACACCATATATGTGACATAAGGGAGCTGTTCATAAATAACCTTGTATCACTTTGAATGGTCATGGAAGGGAGATAAATGTAATATTGGATAGTCTTGATTGTATATGGTATTACATGCTCTTAAGTCTTATCTCATCCATATTGACAACATTCTTCGATAATATTTACCATTTTGTTTTTCTTTTTGTAAGACGCATTTGCTGCCGGTACCGACACAACGTACACAATGTTAGAGTGGGCAATGACAAAGCTCCTAAGGCACCCTAAGGCTATGAAGAAGGTGCAGAATGAGGTGAGAGGAATCATCAGTGGAAACAAAAAAGAGATAACAGAGGATGATTTGGATAATATGCATTACTTGAAGGCTGTGATCAAAGAGGCACTTCGCTTCCATCCTCCTATTCCACTATTAATTCCCCGAGAATCAACTCAAAATGTCAAAGTACAGGGCTATGAAATTGCAGCTGGAACACAAGTTATTATCAATGCATGGGCAATTGGAAGAGACCTTGCATCTTGGGACGAACCGGAGAAGTTTAAGCCAGAAAGGTTATTGACATCTTCTATAGATTTTAAAGGACATGACTTCCAGTTGATTCCGTTTGGTTCTGGAAGGAGGGGTTGCCCGGGAATTTCCTTTGCTATGACAACTATCGAGCTTGTTTTGGCAAATCTGCTGCACAACTTTGATTGGACATTGCCTGGTGGAGCAAGAGAAGAGGATTTGGACATTACTGAATCTACTGGTCTATCCATTCATAAAAAAATTCCCCTTACAGCAGTTGCAACTCCTTATTGTGGCTACTATATATTTTACACAGGTAATATAAGAATCCCCAGGTTCTGTTTGGCTAGAAAGAATCACAATTGATACCTGTATGAGCAATCAAGCAGTTTGAAAATAAAATATGAACTTCCTCATTCTATGGAGTGGGATTTCATTATCCAATGTCTAATTTGTTTTGGTGTGCCTACGTTGAATCACATAATCTGTTATCCAATAGTTAAAATATTGATCAGCTAATGATATAGATAAACACACGAGTACATGTTGATAACTCAAGTTTTGAATTCATAATAAATTGTGTGTTTATGTAAAATAAAAGCAGACAAGGCTTAGATTTAATTTCATAATAAATTGTAAGTCATTAATGAGGAAGAACATGCTGTCAAATCTGGGCAATTAGGAAACGGCAGTAAGAGGAGGAGATGAAGACGACTTTTCATGCGTTGTTTGATGTTTTCTAGTTTAGGCAGCATTTAAGTATACATGCATAGAAGCATTGATTCCCATGTCCTCTTGTTGAAGCCTGGAATTGGAATTAGAGGCTCAATGTCAATTCACCGTGCTATCATTATTAGTGAATTAATCCATATTTATAGGTAGAATTGTGATAGTTCAATTTTTGTATATCCTACTCCAAAACAAGCATATTTGCGAAGGAACAGAGGATTCAAGAACTTGATTGTAGCTCAGTAACCAGAAATGGAAACAGAGACAAGAATGGAATGATTCTGCTTCTGAAAAGTGATGGCTGAAACTTAAATTGTTTTTTCATATAACTAAAGAAACAAATATAGCAGAATTTTGATGAACCAATATAGCAGAATATTGGAATGAAATGAACTCATAACATACAGATCAGAAGATGGTTTCAAAACAAGAAATATAGCAGAATTTTGCACCAAATATAGCTCAAAACAATACTAAAAACATCACGACTTAAGCTCAAACTACAATTTTGCACCAACACAAGCTCAGAATGTGGAGAAAACAACGGAATTCAGCACAGAAACTGGATCCAACGATTAAGTAAATCACAAACAAAAAATTTACAATTAATCAAACCAAAAGACCAAAATTAACCAAAAACACACTTCACTCTCTGCTTCAGCCACCAAATCAAACAAATCAACCACTAGTCAAAGGACCAGAAATGAGGGGGAGAGAGAGAGAGAGAGAGAGAGGGTTTACCAGCTGATGGTGATGATGGGGACTCAGACGGAGAGCTGATCAGTTGGTGGTGACACAGCCAAGACTGAGAGAAGGACTAGGGCAAAAGATGATGCAGTGGAGGGTCACTGGGCTCCAAATGGCGCTTTTGTTTTTTTTTTTTGCGAGAATTTGGTGAAGTAGGGAGGGGAGTTTTGGTGTTGTGCGCCAAAGTCTCCCGCGTGTTTTAGTATTAACAACAACATGTGGTCGTTGTTAAAGTGAACTTTTTTAAAAAAAATCGAACATCAACTACTAATGTTTGAGAATGAGAAGTTCTGATTCGAAAATTGATTTACGATTTTAAAAAGTAAAAATTATTTTACTGAAGTTAATTAAGTTTTTTCAGACAATTGGAAAATAGTTTTTGTTATCTATTATTTTTTGTCACACAAAATACTAAAAAATATGAAAAATATTAACAAACCAACATGAATCCTACCATTCTAAGATCATTCACAATGAATTTGAGGAGAAAAATCTACTTTTTCTAGTATATATAGTCACTTTTTCAAACCATTAATATTAAACTCTCTAAATATTTATCTACTAACTAAATATTATTTTTTTAATTCGCTAAAGCCCCCACTAGCTCCACCACTCTCTTCTCTCCGGCAACACATCACAAAATACGTACCCATTCTGTTTAAGGACCAAAAGATGGACGAGAGAGGGAAGGGAAGTGAAAGACCCATAGGAGAAGAAGAGAGAGAGAGAGAGAAAATAACATAAAAAATGAAAAGGAAATCGATTTTGGCTTTACACGTGTGTTGGTTTCTGACAAAACTAAAAATAGGGAGGAGAGTAGGGAGTTTCATGGAGTATGTTTTTCTCCTAAATTGGCTAATATTTGACTAAAAGTAAAATTTAGAGAATTCATTGTAAATGTTCTAAAGAATTGTAAATATCCTAAAATTTCAAAAAATCAGGCCATTTATTAAAAAAGAGCAGTGTAAATTGATCAGTCGTGTAAGCCTTATAAAAAAAATAAGTAACTAAAGGGTTTGGTGGACCACCACTTGAGGAGTGATCGATCATCATTTTCCCGTCGAAGCCTCGAGGAGAGAGGGGGGTCACACCATCTTTCAAGCCATCGATGGTAGTGCATCCACCCCTATTGGAGTGGTTGAACTACCCCATTGGGATAGCTAACCATTTCCTTAAAAAATAAAACAATAGTCGATCACTCTTCAAGGTAGTGGTTGGCCACCACCCCCTCGCCATTAATGAGATGAAATATTTGAAGTTACTTGTTAAGGAGACCATGCAATTAAAACTTCCTAGAGAATCTAGTAAGAGATGTGAAATTAATGGGTATGAAATCCCTGCAAAAACAAAAGTTATTGTTAATGCGTGGGCAATTGGAAGAGATCCCTGGAAATCTTGAACTCAGCTCGAAGCGGTATCTCCCCTATGGTGTCTTAGTGTAGCCATGTTTTTTGTTTGGTTGTAGCTTCCTTTCAGGTTTTCTGCAGAATGGTTGCTATATTGGTGTAGCTCTTTTACTGGTTATTTTTTGTTGTTGCATTTTGGCAGGGTTTTGTTTGCCCTTGTATATTGGCTCGTTTGATATGTGATATTCTCTATTCATTCATAATAAAATAAAATAAAATAAAATAAAAAATGGAAGAGATCCCAAATGTTAGACCAAAGCTAAGCGTTTTGATCCAGAGAGATTCCTTGATAGCTCTCTTGGACACTACCCAACGGAATAAAGCATGAAGATCTCAACATGACTGATGTCACCGGCACTACAATTGGAAGAAAGAATGATCTCCACTTGATTCCAATTCCTTATAATTAATCTTTTGCCGGCCGGTTGAATAAGCTCCGGATCCAGCCAGCATAAACGTAATTTCTTTTTCTAATAGCTAGATTGATTAGTCATGTAAGCCTTAACTGGTTTGGTGGACCACCACTTGAGGAGTGACCGATCACCGTTTTCACGCCGAAACCTCAAGGGGAGGGGGGTTGCACCATCTTTCGAGCCATCGATGGTGGTGCATCCACCTTTATTGGAGTGGCTGGAGTAGTCGGACCACCCCATTGGGACGGTTAACCATTTCCTAAAAAAATAAAACAATGGTTGATCACTCTCCAAGGTGGTGATTGGCCATTAATGAGATGAAATATTTGAAGTTATTTGTTAAGGAGACCCTGCAATTACACTCTTCGTCTCCTCTGTTACTTCTTAGAGAATCTAGTAAGAGATGTGAAATTAATGGGTATGAAATTCCTGCAAAAACAAAAGCTATTGTTAATGCGTGGGCAATTGGAAGAGATCCCAAATGTTGGACTGAAGCTGAGCGTTTTGATCCAGAGAGATTTCTTGGCAGCTACCAATTCACCATTACACATCAACCAAATATCAATTTTGGTTAGAAGCCAACGGGAGGAAACTAAATCAACGGAGGCATTTTCAATTTCCAGGTTAGAAGATGGGGAAAAACTAAAAAAAAAAAAAAAAGAACTAGGAAGGGCACAAATATTTATTTTGAGGGGGTCAATTAATAAAATATGTCTACTTTAGAGGGAAAATTTTTATAAAATAAGTTTCCTTCTTAGTCTCATTTCTCACCTCCTATATATCTTGAATCTCTGTACATGTCCTTCTGAGTGAGTGGTTTGGATCATTTTATAATACAAGGGAATTTTTTAGCTATTTTCTTCAAATGAAAATCTTTCCCACTGTCTGTGGAGTGAAGAATTTGGTTTAAAGGTTGTTTTTTATTTTTTTTTGGTTGGTAAACTTTGTAATTGTTCTAGGTAGGGAACTAGCTCGTTCTA
Organism: Betula pendula; assembly: GCA_900184695.1. Taxonomy (NCBI): domain Eukaryota; kingdom Viridiplantae; phylum Streptophyta; class Magnoliopsida; order Fagales; family Betulaceae; genus Betula; species Betula pendula. Next base: position 147,834 of record FXXK01000427.1, read on the forward strand.
GTGCCCGAAGAACACTTTTCTCCATATCTTTTTCTCTTTTGGTGTAAATTCTTCGTACTCATAAAATTCTTCTTTACCTACCCTAAATGCTCAAGAAAATCACAAAACAAAAAGTAAGGCTGGGGTGGCCAAACCCTTGGCCATTTGGAGATTGTCCGCCACTTTTTATTTGGTCGAAAAGAGTGGTTGGCCACTTTTTATTTGATCAAAAGGGTGGCTCTACAACTCTTTTATCATTTTTTATTAAGAATGAAATGTGTAATGATTTTATTGGTGGAATATGACACATAACAGAATATATTAAATATTTAAATGGAATTTGATTTGAGAGATTAATAATTATTATTATTTTTTTTGCATATTACAGTGACCTCTGATTTACTTTGATACCATAAGGAGCAATTAGTAATTTAAGAGCATTCTCATCCGGCTCCCTACTATAGGGATATCCCTATAGAAGGGAGCCAAAATGGATTTTTGACCATTTATTGCTCACATCCGGCTCCCTACTTTGAGAAAAAAAGTAGGGAGCATGCACTTCTCATCGGCTCTTTATTTTTATCCTCAAAGTAGGGAGTAAAATCAGTTTTCCTACTTTAGAGAGCCACTTTTTCTAAACATCTACATCCGGCTCCTACTTTAGGGATCACTTTGACTTTTTTAATTTGATATTAAATATTTTTAAAAAGAGAAAACAATAAAATTGGAAAAATTAAAAAGTAGGGAGAGAAACTAATATTTTATTATAAAAAAGAAGAGTAGGAGTGAAATGACCCCTTACTAGTAGGGACCATTTCATGCTCCCTACTTTTTTCCCTCAAAGTAGGGAGCCGGATGTGAGCAATAAAATGGTCAAAAATCCATTTTGGCTCCTACTATAAGGGATATCCCTATAGTAGGGAGCCGGATGAAATGCTTAAGGGGTCATTTCACTCCCTACTCTTACTTTTTATAATAAAATATTAGTTTCTCTCTCCTACTTTTTAATTTTTCAAATTTTATTTGTTTTTCCTTTTTAGAAAAAGAATTAATTTTTTAAAAAAATATTAATATTTAAATGAAAAAGTCAAAGTGAATCCTTAAAGTAGGGAGCCGGATGTAGGTGTTTAGAAAAAGTGGCTCTCTAAAGTAGAGAAAACTGATTTTACTCCCTACTTTGAGGATAAAAAAAAATTCTTAACCACATATGAAAATATAAGAAAGAACAAAGCAAAAAAATTAAAAAAATCATATATACAGCTATGTTACGAAAACAAAAACAATATGTTTTGTTTTAAGTAGGTTAAAATCTGCTGTATATATGATTTTATTATTATTTTTTTGCTTTTTCTTTCTTGTATTTTCATAAGTGGGTTGAAAAATATTTTTTTCATAATTTTTGTCATTTTTGGGGTTAAAGCAAATTTCCTTCAACCCAATTTGGAGAAAATTTGTGTCCTTGAAATAAAAAAGGTTAGTTATTTTATTGTTATAAACAAATGTCCTTACTAGTAATTTGTTTATCAAACTGCACGTTTATATTAATATTATCTAAACACTAACTAATAGAAAATTACTTTTAACAAATTTTACCAGAAGCTAAGACAATTTTAAAAATCGTTTTTTTATAAATAGCATTTTGAAATTGCTACTTTTAAAATCGCACTTATTTAAACTGTAATCTCAATATATATATAGGAAAGAAAATGTAAAATCAGTCAATGTAGTTGGCTTAGAGCATCTCATCCTCCCTATTTTTATCCTCAAAGTAGGGAGTAAAATCAGTTTTCTCTACTTTAGAGAGCCACTTTTTCTAAACACCTACATCCGGCTCCTACTTTAAGGATTCACTTTGACTTTTTCATTTAAATATTAATATTTTTTAAATTATTCTTTTTCTAAAAAGGAAAAACAAATAAAAATTGAAAATTAAAAGTAGGAGAGAAAACTAATATTTTATTTAAAAAAGAAGAGTATGGAGTGAAATGACCCCTTGAGCATTCTCATCCGGCTCCCTACTATAGGGATATCCTTATAGTAGGGAGCCAAATGATTTTTGACCTTTTATTGCTCACATTCCGGCTCCCTACTTTTGAGGAAAAAAGTAGGGAGCATGTCATAATATTTTTTCATTTTTTTGAGGGGGTTGAAACAAATTTCCTCCAACCTGAGTTGAAAGAAATTTATTATATTTCTTATTATGAACACTATCGTTTCATCAAATTGAATAATTTTTTAAATGAAAATTTAACATAAAATGAAAAATATAACAACAAGCCATAAAATTAAACCAATAATATTGATCAAATTTAATTTTTACTTAATTTTTACATAACCACCAATACGTTAAAAAAAAAAAAAATAGTCTGTCTAGTGAACAGCATTACGTAAAAAAAATAAAATAAAATAAAAAAATAATAATCTAGGTGTAGTCAATTCAAGCTTAAACGTTCACACGCAACACACAAAATACACGCATATCTAAGCAAAGCTTTGCGATTAAACATCAAAGGCAGTCTGCAGCTCTGTTTATTCACGTGAAACACAATCATTAAAGTTTTTCATTTATTCACACGAAACCGCACAATCAGACAAAGCAAAGAGCCAAAGCTTTTGCAAATAGAAACTCTCTCAAAGAGTTCTACGAAGAAGAAAAAGAGTTTCTATTGGATTTGAGAGATAAGGTAAGATGCTTCCTTGAGATTTAGAGGCCGAGAGGCGGCGAAGAACGACAGAGCTGTCCAACACCCGTGAAAGAGAGCAAATAGACGGAGAGACGAAGAAGCAAAATAACAGAAAACATGGGTCTTAACATATTTTAGATGGATATTCTTCAAATTTTTTGCTTCCCACTTGAAATTTTGGTAATTGGTTGTGCCAAATTTTTGCCGCTCGAAATCATCATTTTGGTTTAAATTTGTGCTTTTTCAAATAAACACCCCTAGCTTGCTTTTGGAAATTACGAAGTTTTTCACAATTTCAGAACATGCATTTTTAAATAGCAATCCTAAACACTTCACGTTTTGCGATTTTTTTTTTTAAAATTATAAATTATTATATGAAATTGCATTCCTAAATGCACCTTAAGAGCTACGGCAAAAAAACAAAGAATAGAACAAGAGAAGAAACTCCTCACCAAAAGATTAAACAAAATGCAGCAGGATGTTAAAGTTGAAACATGATTGTAAAATATTTCCTTACATACCCATCTGATTGGGCTTTCATTAGTTTAAATAGAAGAGAAAATTACATCAGTTAAGGAATGAAATAATTGCCCTACGTTACTACAAGCTAATTATTACTACATACATTAATGTCATCCAGCTATACACGTTACAGCTATATATGGATGTTACAAGCTACTAATCAAGGCATATATACGTTTACAATTAAAACAAATTGCACAATTCAAAGCAGGTATGCGTTAGACTTGGAATGAGCTAATTAGAATCACTTGCGTTATCCACCATAATGGCAATATTCAAGTCAGCAAATGGTAACGTTAATAACCAAGTACATCGACTAAAACTATCAACAATGTTAAGAAATAACGAGACCATTTTAAGATTGTTGAAAAAAACTGCCCCAAATATCAATGAATATAAAGCAAAAGGTCTATCAGTATTAATAGAACTAGAAGAAATGGCAAACGCCCTTGTTTGGCTTGTGGACAAATTTCATAAGCAGGATTATTTGAACCAGAAATGAAAGGAACATTCCTTAGCTAAATTATGAAAGTATGATAAGATAAGTGTCCAAGCTGCCAATGCACAAATCAATGGAAGAGTTTTTAGTGACAGCCATTGCTGAAGCCGCTTGGTAATAGTATAGCCCCTCATGAACATTACCCTGTCCAATCATCCTCTTCATTGACAGGTCCTGAAAAAACATTGAGTAGAAGAGAAGTCACTAGCAATTATTAGTTTTTGCTAGTTACTAACGATAAAAGATTAAATTGAATGATTGGATAAAGAAAAATTCTCACAGTTTTATGGTGGGATGAGAGATAAATAGTTCCAATGTGTGTAATAGAGGCATTTGACCCATCAGGAAGTTGAACAAAAGATGGAGTTAGACAGGCTTTATAAGAGGAAAACAAAGATAAGGAGTGGCACATATGGCTAGTAGCTCCTTTATCAATAATCCACACTGAAGCAGAGTGAGCAATAAGGGCTATACCTGCTAGAGAAACACTAGAATTGATGCTACCTGAGAGAGCATAGCCAGTAATTTGTTGTACTGTTCTTGAGTGATGGGTGGTGGTGACACAATGGTACAATCTTCAGTTTTAGTTGTCTTAGCAGGAGCATCAGTCTTCTTTGAGGATACCCAATAAGCTTGAAACAACGATCTTTAGTGTGACCGTCACGGCCACAATGATCACAATGGTAGCGTGGCTTACGGTTGAGTTGGCCACCACGATTGTGGGCTTAGTAATAAAAGCTGCAGCATCTGGAGTAGGGGATAATGAAGAATGTATCTCTTGTGTTTTTCTTCTTGACGAACAAGTGAATATATTCTGGTTGTGCTAGGAAAAGGCTCCATGAGAAGTATTTGGCTACGAAGTGCAGCATATCGCTCATGAAGACCTTGTAGAAATTCCATCGCCCTATCTTGTTGGATTGGTCCGCAATAATTTTTCCATGTCCACAGGTGCATGGTTGAATAATTACAAGAGAATTGAGCTCATTCCATAGTGACTTAAGCTTTGTAAAATATGCAGAAACAGACATGTTCTCTTGTTTGAGAGAGAATTGACTACTTCAGCTGATAAATTTGTGGAGCATTGGATTGGGAGAATCGTTCGAAAGATCCAACCAATCTCTCTGGCAGTGTCGGCATATAAAATGCTGCTACGATCTCAACTGCAACAGAATTGAGAATCCATGAACAGACAAGATCATTGCATCTTTCCATTGAGAGAGATCATTTGGTGAAGTTGGCTTTATCAAAGTGCCATCCACAAAACCCAGTTTGTTTTTGGCACGTAAAGCCATAGTATAGCACGAATCCAAGTGCCGTAATTATCTCCGGACAGAAGAGGTGCAACAAGCACCCATGTTTGGACTATCCGAGTGATGAACATAATGGGATCATTAATTGATCCTTGAATCATTGCTCTCAGATGAAGAACTAGCTTTAGATGATATTTCAGCCATTGCAAAAAAAAGGAACATGAATAAGAATCTAGTAAGAAAAAATCGTGTTTAGAAAAATCGTTGCCTAATGCTCTGATACCCCCCCTCAAGTTGGATCGTGTATGGAAATAACGCCCAACTTGCAAATTAAATTATGAAATGCATCTTTACCCAATGGCTTTGTGAAGACATCTGCAAGTTGATTAGATGTAGGTATATATCGAGGAGCAATGAGTTTGGACTGTAGTTTTTCCCGAATGAAGTGGCAATCAATTTCGATATGCTTGGTGCATTCGTGAAAGACTGGATTGTTGGCAATGTGTAAGGGAGCTTGGTTGTCACAAAATATGGTAATAGGAGAAGAGTGAGAAATACCAAGATCGCACAACAAATATTTTAACCATTGAAGCTCACATGTTAAAGTAGCCATGGCTCGATATTCGGCTTCTGCAGAAGAACGAGAAACTGTAGCTTGTTTCTTGGTTTTCCAAGAAATGAGATTGGAACCAAGAAAAACACAATAGCCAGTAGTCGATCGGCGAGTAATAGGACATCCTGCCCAATTTGAATCACAATAACCTTGCAAATGAATAGGACTCAATAATGATAAAAAAAATTCCCTTACCAATAGAACCCTTCAAATATCGAACCACACGGTGCGCAGCATCCATATGAGCTGTTCGAGGAGAGTGCATAAATTGGCTAAGAATATTGACCGAATAATTAATATCAGGTCTAGTAACAGTAAGGTATATAAGACGTCCCACCAATCGACGATAAGGAGTGGGGTCAGGAAGTAAAGTACCATCATCAAGTGATAAACGCAAATGTTGCTCCATGGAAAAATCAGAGACACGTCCTCCAATCAAACCAGTATCCTTGAGAATATCCAAGATGTATTTCCTTTGAGAAAGAAATATGCCATTTTAGAACGGGCAACTTCAATACCAAGAAAATATTTAAGCTTGCCTAAATCTTTGATAAAGAATTTCTTCTCGAGAAATTGCTTAAGTTGGTGAATAGCCAAATCATCGTTGCCAGTAATGATGATGTCGTCAACATAGACCAAGACAAAAGTAGAAGAATTTCCATTATGATTAATAAACAATGAATAATCAGATTTAGATTGAGAAAAACCAGCTTGTATGATAGTAGAGGAAAATTTTGCAAACCACTGTCGCGATGCTTGCTTCAACCCATAGATAGATTTGTTTAATTTACAAATCCGTGTCTCTCCCTTTTGGCAAAATCCAGGTGGAAGTACCATATATACCTCTTCGTTAAGATCGCCTTGTAAAAAGGTATTATTAACGTCAAATTGATGAAGGGACCATTGTTTGATGGATGCAAGAGAAAGCAAGGTTCGAACTGTTACCAATTTTGCAACAGGTGCAAAAGTCTCATAATAATCCAATCCTTCAATCTAAGTAAAACCCTTTGCTACCAAACGGGCTTTATAACGCTCAATTGTTCCATCTGAGCGGTACTTAATCTTGTACACCCATTTACATCCTATGGGTTTCTTGTTGGGTGGAAGAGCAGTGAGGCTCCAAGTATTATTTTTTTCAAGAGCTCAATTTCTTTTTCCATAGCCACCCTCCATATTTGTGACTTCACTGCTTGGGAGAAGGTTTTAGGTTCATCTGTTGAACAAATAGTAGAAAGAAACCCTTTGTGCGCAAGTGAAAAATTAGAAATAGAAATATATTGGTGGAGTGGATAAGGTGTACCTTTCAACGTAGAGTCAGATGGAGAAGGTAGCTGGTCATGAGTGGCAATAGAGCATTGATAATCAGCTAAGTAAGAAGGTGGGCGACGAATGCGACTAGGCCGATTAGTCAGCGGACTAGTAGGAGAAGTGATGGGATTTTGTTCCATGCTAGATGGTTCTAAATCCAACCGCTCAATTGGAGAAATGAGTGTATCATTTTTAGCAATAGGAAAATCAAAAACAGAATCATCACTCAAAGGTAAAGGAGTGACATCAGAAGATGAGGATGGTAATTTAGATAAATCACGAAAAGGAAAAATTCCTTCATGAAATATGACATCTCGAGAAGTAAAAATGGTTTTAGTGGCAATATCAAAAATTTTGTAACCCTTTTGAGCATAAGGATAACCAATAAAAATGCCAGGTTTACCTCGTTGATCAAATTTATGTTTAATGCTATGATTGTGAGCAAAACATAAACTTCCAAAGACACGCAAATGAGAATAATTCGGTTTTGAGTGGAATAGAATTTCATGTGGAGATTTTCCAGATAAAATGGGTGATGGCATTTTATTGATCAAATATGTGGCTGTAAGAACGCACTCACCCCAAAATGGTAAGGGTAAGTGCGCTTGAAAACGAAGAGCTCGTGCAACCTCAAGAAGATGTCGATGCTTATGTTCAACGACACCATTTTGTTGCGGAGTTCCTACACTCGTTGATGAATTATGCCACGTTCTAGAAATTTTTTTTGCATATCAGTGGAAAGAAATTCAGAACCATTGTCTGATCTAACTTTTTGTATGCAAGAATTGAATTGAGTCTTAATCATAGAAAAGAATGATTGCAAAATAATTTTAGTCTCAGACTTAGTATGCATTAGATAAACCCAAGTACATCGACTAAAATCATCAACAATGGTTAAGAAATAACGAGAACCATTTAAAGATTGTTGAAAAAAACTGCCCCAAATATCACAATGAATTAAAGCAAAAGGTCTATCAGTATTAATAGAACTAGAAGAAAATGGCAAACTCCCTTGTTTGGCTTGTGGACAAATTTCATAAGCAGGATTATTTGAACAAGAAATGAAAGGAACATCCTTAGCTAAATTATGCAAAGTATGATAAGATAAGTGTCCAAGCCGCCAATGCCACAAATCAATGGAAGAGTTTTTAGTGACAGCCATTGCTGAAGCCGCTTGGTAATAGTATAGCCCCTCATGAACATTACCCTGTCCAATCATCCTCTTCATTGACAGGTCCTGAAAAAAACATTGAGTAGAAGAGAAAGTCACTAGACAATTATTAGTTTTTGCTAGTTGACTAACAGATAAAAGA
>FXXK01000427.1:198805-211895 GCA_900184695.1 Betula pendula
TTTTTTTTACATAATTTTTGTCATTTTTTTTGAGTGGATTGAAACAAATTTATTTCAATCTGAGTTGGAGGAAATTTGTATCCTTATTTCAAGACCTTGTTATATTTCTTGTTATGAATACTATCGTTTCAACAAGTTGAATAATTTTTTGAATGAAAATTTGACATAAAATGAAAAATATAAGAACAAACCATAAAATTAAACCAACAATATTGATCAAATTTAATTTTTACTTAATTTTTACATAACCACCTATACGTTAAAAAAAAAAAAAAAAAACGAAGTTCTTTCTAGTGAACTGCATTACGTAAAAATAAAAATAAAAAATAATAATAATCTAGGTGTAGTTAATTCAAGCTTAAACGTTCACACGCAAAACACAAAATACACGCATAGCTAAGCAAAGAGTAAAGATAGAAATAAGCCTCGAATGAAATGAATAATATTTCAGCCCAAGCACATGAACAGTAATTTTTATTGTTTATGAGCCCGTGAACAGTAATTAATTTTTTTTTTTTTTTTATCCTCATTCTTGCTCAGATTAAATGACTATTCATTCAACTTGAGCTTATGCCAATCAGGACTCCCAAGCAAAGCTTTGCGATTAAACATCAACGGCAGTCTGCAGCTCTGTTTATTCACGTGAAACACAATTATTAAAATTTTTCATTTATTCACACGAAACCGCACAATCAGACAAAGCAACGAGCCAAAGCTTTTGCAAACAGAAACTCTCTCAAAGAATTCTACGAAGAAGAAAAAAAGTTTCTATTGGATTTGAGAGATAAGGTAAGATGCTTCCTTGAGATTTGGAGGCCGAGAGGCGGCGAAGAACGACATAGCTGTCCAACACCCGTGAAAGAGAGCAAATAGACGGAGAGATGAAGAAGCAAAATAACAGAAAACATGGGTCTTAACATATTTTACATGGATATTCTTGAAATTTTTTACTTCCCACTTGAAATTTTGGTAATTGGCTGTGCCAAATTTTTGCCGTCGAAATCATCATTTTGGTTTAAATTTGTGTTTTTTCAAATAAGCACCCTTAGCTTGCTTTTAGAAATCACGAAATTTTTCACAATTTCAAAACATGCATTTTTAAATCGCAATTTTAAACGCTTCATGTTTTGCAATTTCTTTTAAAATTGCAAATTATTTATATGAAATTGCATTCCTAAATGTACCTTAAGAGCTATGGCAAAAAAAAAAACAAAAAATAGAACAAGAGAAGAAACTCCTCACCAAAAGATTAAACAAAATGTAGCAGGATTGTCAAGCTCTAACACGCCCAAACTTTTTTTTTAAAAAAAAAAGAAGTGTAAAGTCATGATGTTCTGTATTGCCCATGTACAGATATAAACGGATATTCACTTTTATTTTTTATTTTTAATTTATTTATTTATTATTATTATTATTATTATACGGATATTCACTTCGGTGTATAAAAAGTGGACCCACGAAATCCTTGATCCAATGAGAAGCTGATCACACGTACCCTATCCAAATGCATGCACCAAATTGTTCCACGAGGAAACCTACATGGACCACACCATAAGAAAGTCCATGGATATTTAATTATCTTGTTGCGTACACGTACAATTTCTAGTGGAGCACAATTTTAGATTCATCACATCTCGGCCGTACGTAGGTAAAGGCCTAAATCGGTTTTATATAAAAGCGGAACCCCAAAATAATTGTTAAACATATATATTGTTAGTTTCTAGAATATATGATGAAGATGAAGCAGAAAAGGAAAACAGAGTAGAACAGAGGAGATAGAAAACTTTCGTATATTTCATTAAATGAGAATGAAAGAGTTACAAAGTATATATACATGAGATCATTCATTGACACGTGTATAATTCACTAACAACTTGCTTAACAGTTTTCTAACACCTTTAACTGAAGCTAACAGCTTCTTTAACTGAAACAACTCTAATACTCCCCCTCAAGTTGGATGGAATATGTTTATTACATTCAACTTGGAAATCAAATCATGAAAAGGAACTCTTGCTAAAGCTTTAGTAAGAATATCAGCAAGCTGGTGTCTGGAAGTAATGTGCATGGTATGAATGATCCCTTGCAATATTTTCTCACGGACTAAATGACAGTCAATATCAATGTGTTTCGTTCTCTCATCGAACACAGGGTTGGCAGCGATGTGTAATGCAGCAGAGCTATCACAGAATAACAATGCTGGATTTGAATGAGAGATGCCTAAGTCTTTGAGTAAGGAAAGAACCCAAATGATTTCACAAGTGGTTGATGCCATTGCTCTATATTCGGCTTCAGCAGATGAACGAGAGACAGTAGACTGCTTTTTAGACTTCCAAGAGATTAATGAATCCCCAAGAAAAACGCACCATCTAGTAGTTGATTTACGGCTATCAATGCATCCAGCCCAATCACTATCACAAAAGGCCTTAATCTGGAAATCAGAAGCTGCAGGATAGAATAAGCCTTGACCAGGTGCAAATTTGACATATTTAAGGACCCGATAAGCAGCATCTAAGTGTGGTTGTCTTGGAGAGTCCATAAACTGACTTAGGACTTGAGTAGCATATGCTATGTCAGGTCGAGTGATTGTGAGGTAAAGTAATCTACCTACTAATCTTCTGTATGAAGTAGGATCAGATAATGGAATGCCTTGATCTTTAGAAAGCTTTTGATTAGAATCCATAGGAAAAGTGACTGGCTTGGCTGCTAAAAGTCCTGCATCCTGAATGATTTCAAGAGCATACTTCCTTTGGCACAAAGAAATACCCTTCTTACTGTGAGCTATCTCTAAACCAAGAAAATACTTGACTTGACCCAAATCTTTCAACTTGAATTGGGAATTCAGAAACTGAGTGAAAATAGAAATAGCCTCTTGATCATTACTTGCTAGAATGATGTCATCGACATACACTAGTAAAACAAGAAATGTAGTTCCTTGATGTCTAGTAAAAAGAGAATAATCTGAATGTGATTGTTTGAATCCATGATCAATAATGGCATTTGAGAATTTAGAAAACCATTGTCTTGAGGCTTGTTTGAGACCATATAAAGACTTGGTTAATCTACAAACTTTTGACTCCCCCTTGTTAGCAAATCCGGGAGGAAGAGACATATACACCTCTTCATCAAGTTCCCCATGTAAAAAAGCATTATTAACATCCAATTGATGAAGAAACCAACCTTTTGCAGCAGCTAGGGCAAGAAGAGTTCTTACTGTTGTGAGTTTAGCCACTGGAGAAAAGGTTTCAAGATAATCGACTCCCTCACATTGATTGTATCCTTTTGCAACTAGTCTAGCTTTGTATCTTTCTATGGTTCCATCTGATTTGTACTTCACTTTATAAACCCATTTGCATCCAATGGGGTGTTTTCCATCAGGAAGATCTACAATAACCCAAGTCTTGTTTGCCTCTAATGCTGAAATTTCAGCTTGCATTGCCTCACACCATTCAGGACTCTTGACAGCTTGATGGAAGAATTTCGGCTCAACAATGGAGGAAACAGACAAGGTGAAATGTCTATGAGAGGATGACAGATTTTTATAGCTAAGACATGAATCAAGAGGATAAGGAATATCTGTTGAAGAATCAGGAAGTTTCTGTGATTGAGATGTGAATGATGTAGGAGAAAGAGCTAATTGACAGTGATAATCTTGAAGATAATGAGGATCTTCTTAATTCTAGTGGATTTTCGAGATGGTAAAGGTTGAACAGAATGGTTGTCAGATACTGAATGTTCTGAATCATGAGAATTTGTAGGTGAAGAAGCTGGGGAATTTTGAGTTGATGAAGATGCAGGTGATGATTCTGAAGAATTAGAAAGTGATGAAGGAGATAAACTTATCTCATGATCCATGATAGGATTAGGAATGGAAATGGAAGAATGATCTTTGGCAGATGGAATAAAAGTTTCAGTAGAAGACATGGAGAAAAGAAAGATATGTTCATGAAAGACTACATCTCGGGACTTGAAAACAGAATTGGTGTTGAGATCAAAAAGAGTATAACCTTTGGTACCAGATGGATAACCAATGAAGACACAAGGTTTGGCTCTAGGATCAAACTTTGTTCTAGAGTGACTAAGGGTAGAAGCAAAGCATAAACATCCAAAAACTCTTAGATGATTATAGGAAGGAATTTGAGAAAATAGAATTTCAAATGGTGATTTGTTTGAAAATAAGGGAGTGGGGATGCGGTTGATAATGTGAGTGGCTGTTAAGACACATGCACCCCAAAAAGATAATGGGACATGAGATTGAAACCTTAAAGATCTAGCTACATTAAGGAGATGTTGATGCTTTCTCTCGGCTATAGCATTCTGTTGAGGTGTTTCAATACAGGATGTTTGATGAATGATGCCATTTGATGCATAGAAAGTAGGCATAGCAAATTCACTTCCATTGTCTGTTCTAAAACATTTAACAGTGGAATTGAATTGAGTTTTCACCATTTGAAAGAACGAAATCAGAAGGTCTCTAGTTTGATACTTGTGATGCATGAGGTGAAACCATGTGAAACGACTATGATCATCCACAATGGTTAAAAAATACTTGGAACCATTAAGAGATGGTTCTGAAAAAGGCCCCCATATGTCAGCATGCACTATATCAAAAGAAAATTTTGATTGAGAATTACTAATGGGAAAAGGTAATCGTTTTTGTTTGGCAAGAGGACAAATTGTACACACTTGATTATTAGGCTTTACATGTGACAATTCTGGAACCAAAGAAGATAGAACATTGAATCTAGAAGATGAAAGATGACCGAGCCTATAATGCCATATGTCATCTGTTACAGACTTTATTGCAGTATGTGAAACAGGTTTGAAAATTGAAATTGATTCTGATACAGAATCATGCACAACAGGAATGGAATTTGAAACAGAATGTACAAATTTTGATGGGCTTGACTCTTGGAGCAAGTAGAATAGGCCATTCCTTTCCTCACCCACTCCAATCGTCCTCCATTGAGAAAGGTTCTGCATAAAGCAATATGAACCAAGGAATATGACACAGCAATGTAACAACTTGATGAGTTTAGTAACTGAAATGAGATTAAATGAAAAAGATGGTACGCATAGAACATCAGTGAGTGTTAAATCTGCTGACATCCTAATTGTTCCAATATGAGTGACTATGGCTGATTGATTATTTGGTAGTTTGACATGAGTAGACATAGTGGATGTGATGGTTGTGAAATATGAAATGGAATTAACCATATGATCTGTTGCTCCTGTGTCTATGATCCAATGATTATCATGAATATTTTTGGATGCAACAGCAAAGGAATTAGATGAACAAAAAACAGAATGTTTTATATTCAAGGAATTGATAATACCTGTCATTTGTGAGAACAAATGATCCTGAGTAGGTGAGGTGTTGGTCACTTGATTTGCAGAGGCAAATTGGCTACCAGATGTAGAGCTAGATGGCTGAATCAAAGCCAGTAACTGTTGGCATTGCTCTTTGGTAATCTGAGGCATGAGCATGTTTTCTTTTGAACAATCAGATTCTGCTTGATTGGCAGAATGAGGTGTGAATCTGTTCTTTGTGAATTTAAAACCAGGTGGAAAACCGTGTAGCTTGTAACACTTGTCAATGGTGTGTCCAACTAAACCACAATGAATACAAGTTGGCTTGTCTTTCCTCAAGGTAGACTTATTGAATCGATTCTGTGAGCTATTGACATTCTGTGAACTATTGGAATTCAGTGGTTTACTCACAAGAGCAGCAGTGTTGTGATTGAAATAGTTATCAGATGAAGACACTTCTCTTTGGCGTTCTTCTTGAAGAACAAGAGAAAAGACCTTGTTTATAGAAGGCATAGGATCAGTAAGTAGAATCTGTCCTCTGATGTGAGAAAAAGACTCATTCAATCCCATAAGGAATTGATAGACAGATTCTTGATGATAGTGATCAATCATTGTCTTCAATGCACAGCAAGTACAGTGTGGAATAGGTACATGATCATTCAATTCATCCCAATAACCTTTGAGTTTAGTGTAGTAAACACTTACAGAGAGGTTTTGCTGCGAGAGCATGGAAATCGCCTTACGAATCTGGAAAATTCTTGGACCGTTCTTTTGTGAAAAACGTTCCTGCAGATCATTCCAGACTTCCTCTGCAGTGTTCATGTAGATTACACTTGCAGCGATTTCTTTGGACACAGAATTCAGAAGCCATGAGATTACCATCGTATTGCATCTGATCCAAGCGAAATAAGATGGTGAATTGTGATCTGTTGGCTTGGAAATGGATCCGTCAATGAATCCTAGCTTATTCTTCGCGGTTAAAGCCATCATGAAAGATCTACTCCATGTTGGATAATTTTCTCCATTAAGAGGCAATGAGACCAGTACAGATCCTGGACTATCTCCATTGTGGAGATAGTATGGATTTGATGGTGAATCAATTGAGAAATTGTTTGTGAAATGATTGATGAAGGGATTTGAGTTTGGATTGATGAAAGAATCATCATGAACAGCTTCTTGAACAGTGTTTGGATTTGTGTTTGCGGAAGGAGATGAACTTGTTTCAGCCATGATGAGATAATCAAGCTAGAAAAAGCTCTGATACCATGTTAGTTTCTAGAATATATGATGAAGATGAAGCAGAAAAAGAAAACAGAGTAGAACAGAGGAGATAGAAAACTTTCGTATATTTCATTAAATGAGAATGAAAGAGTTACAAAGTATATATACATGAGATCATTCATTGACACGTGTATAATTCACTAACAACTTGCTTAACAGTTTTCTAACACCTTTAACTGAAGCTAACAGCTTCTTTAACTGAAACAACAGCTAACAGAAGTTAGCTGACTAACTCTAATATATATACTAATTTCTTAATTAGACAATAGAGAAGAAAATGTCCCAACTTCCTGCAATTCTTCTTGCTCCATCCCTTTGTTTTAACCAGCTTCTTGGCGTTCATCTTAATATTCCTATTCAAATGGTCGGCCACCCAAAAAAACTCACCACCTTCACCACTAAAGCTCCCAATCATTGGAAACCTCCACCAACTTGGGCCGCAGCCTCACCGTTCACTCGCATCCTTAGCACAACGCCATGGCCCCCTCATGCTGCTTCACTTTGGCAGCGTACCAATCCTTGTTGCCTCGTCTGCTGATGCTGCCTGCGAGATCATGAAGACCCATGATCTCATCTTTGCGAACCGGCCCAAATCAAGCATGGCTGAGAAACTACTATACAATTACAAAGATGTGGCATTGGCCCCCTATGGCGAGCACTGGAGGCAGATGAAAAGCATATCAGTGCTCCATCTTTTGAGTAACAAAATGGTTCAGTCCTTTCACGCTGTGAGAGAGGATGAAACTTTTCTAATGATTAAGAAAATCAAACAGTACTCTTGTTCTTCATCATATGTGAATTTAAGCCAAGAGTTCGCAAGCTTTACTAATGCTGTTGTATGTAGGGTGGCTTTGGGGAGGAAGTATAGTGTAGGGGAAGGTGGAAAGAAGTTTAAGGAGCTTTTCGACGAGTTTGCGGAGTTGTTGGGTACTCTAAGTGTGGGGGATTATATTCCATGGCTTGCTTGGGTGAGCCGTGTCAATGGTTTCGATGCTAGAGCTGAGAAAGTAGCTAAACAATTTGATGATTTTCTAGAAGGAGTAATTGAAGAGCACATAAATTGTGAGAGGAGAGGGCTAGAAAATGAACACCAAAAGGATTTTATGGACATTTTGCTTCAAATTCAAAAGGAAAACGTGATTGGTTTCCCTATTGACACAACTAGCATCAAGGCTCTAATCCAGGTAAGCAAACCTCTCTCTCTCTCTGTCCCTGTGTGGGTGTGTACATATGTGATATATATAATGTTTTTTTTTACTTTTTTTGTAACCACCTCTACAAGATTCTAGGATAAGCTTGGAAAACATGTATCAAGTAAATCACTTAGTTGAAAAAGTGACATTCCCTTATTACTAGAGTTGTTTGGCAAGCTTTTTAAGGTCGCATTTTGTTTTCTAGGCAAAAACAGTAAAAGCATTAAACAATTCAAAGCACAAAACATTAAGAGAATAATCAAAAGTATTTTTACTTTTATCTCATCCATATTGACAACTTTCTTTCATATTTACCACTTTTTTGTAGGACGTATTTGCGGCCGGTACCGACACAATGTACACAGTGTTAGAGTGGGCAATGACAGAGCTCCTAAGGCACCCCAAGGCTATGAAGAAAGTGCAGAATGAGGTGAGAGGAATTATCAGTGGCAACAAACAGGAGATAAAAGAGGATGATTTGGATAAAATGCATTACTTGAAGGCAGTGATCAAAGAGGCACTTCGCTTCCATACTCCTGTTCCACTATTAGTTCCTCGAGAATCAACTCAAAATGTCAAAATATAGGGCTATGACATTGCAGCTGGAACACAAGTTATTATCAATGCATGGGCAATCGAAAGAGACCCTGCATCATGGGACAAACCAGAGGAGTTTAAGCCAGAAAGGTTCTTGACATCTTCTATAGATTTTAGAGGACATGACTTCCAGTTGATTCCGTTTGGTTCTGGAAGGAGGGGTTGCCCCGGAATTTCCTTTGCTATGACAACTATCGAGCTTGTTTTGGCAAATCTGTTGTACAACTTTGATTGGACATTGCCTGGTGGAGCAAGAGGAGAGGATTTGGACATTACTGAATCTACTGGCCTATCCATTCATAGAAAAATTCCCCTTACAGCAGTTGCAACTCCTTATTGTGCTTAGTATATATTTTATTCGAATAATAGAAGAATACCCAGGTTCAGTTTGGCTAGAAAGAATCACAATAGGTACCTGTATGAGCAATCAAGGAGTTTGAAAATAAAATATGAACTTTTTCATCTGCATCGTGTGACGAGGTGTAGCTTTATAAACACTTGAAGAGTTTACAACATGATATACTACACTAGTAGTTTCATTACAACAAATTTTTGATATACAAAGGAAACATAGAACACATCGATCTGTGTACTTGGCTTTAATTAACTGGAGGTTGATCACGATCAACAATATCTTTATCTTCTATCGTACCAATTAACAAGGAATAGTATAATGTTCGCTGCAATTAAACGAGGTTTCAAATCAGACACGAGAACTTTAATTAATTATTACAAGGATTGTAATTAATGTAAAGGATTACCACGAGGATAAGGGTCAAGCTCATTGCACTATATATTAAAGTGGATTTGATGAAGACTTACATTCAATGGAGTGGGATTTCATTATCCAATGTCTAATTTGTTTTGGTGCTCATGTAAGGTTAATTAGATGGATAAAAGAGTGCATTTACTACCACTTAATTCTCCATAGCAGTAAAATGGAACATTTGTAAGGTATTTTGAAGGAAAATTAGGATTGAGAGAAGGAGATCCATTGTCTCCTTATCTATTTGTTTTAGCTATATATGGGAGTTTTGACTGTTTAGTCTATTTTATTGGAGATGAAAATGTTTGTTCTCCCTCCTAGATGTTCGAGATTATAGTTGACACACTTTTGCTTTGTTGATGATTTCCTAATTATCTTCTCAGCTGGTACTTTGAGGACTGCAGAATCTATCAAATCTGTTTTGAATAAATTTGTTTGTTGTCATGATGTTCTCCATAAAATGATATTATTATGATAGAAATAGAACTATATGAAGATTGTGGACAACTGACTTATCTAATTTTAATTATTAAGAAATTTAATTAGGTGTTATGATCTAAAATTATAGTTTTTGGAAAATGAGTATGCATAGTTTGTTCATATTATCTTACCTTGTGACTTAATTTAATAAAGTATGTAAGATTAAATGTTACGTTAGTTCGTTGATTGTTGTTATTCAATATGATTTTAATGAGTTCCAAATTGATTAGTTCGCGCCGTTGATGTGGCATTGTCCAACATCTCTTGGAGTAGGATTTATTAAAAAATAATAAAAAAAAAATTTAAAAATTAATAAACACTATCACATTAATTTATTTAATTAAAAATTGAGTATTTAAAATTATTTTTACAGAAAGTCAATCCGGTGTGGTCACAAGCTCTGATGTCCACTAGATTTAACGTGGCCATGTGGGTTTGTCTAACTTCAAAAGTAAGTTGAATATAGTTAGATGCTTCGATAGCACACCAAACATCTCCCTCAAAATTGAAAATTATTGGCGTGACCACGTGGGTTTGTCTATCTTCAATCTTATCTTCAATAAGTGATGGTATCGCTCTTTATTAATGGCAAAGTGGTCCCATTAGATTTAGGCTTTGCTTGGTAACCCTTTACACCCCTTATAACATATTGTCGAAGTTTGCGCCCAAGTCTTTCATCACGTGGAAGTATACGGAAGTTCAGTCCAAGCAGAGGTTTAAAATGCTTCTTCCAATAATGCCCCTTATTCCAAGCTTTGTTTTTTTTTCCTTGTGCTTCTTTAAGGGATATTTTCGGAATAATTAAATATATTAAAAATGTTAAATATGGCCAAACGGGAAGTTGCCAGTACGAAATGATCAGGGTTTGGATTTCAAAGTTATGGATTTAGGAGATAAATAGTTAACAAACGCACCCTTAATGCGGCCATGTGGGTTTGTCTCATATTTTAGTTCTTATATCACGGGGGTGTGTTTGGTTAAAAATTCTGCTAAGGAAAAAAAATGAATTAATTAGCTAATGTGATATAAAATAATAATAATTTTTATTGATGCGATATAAAAATAAATGTGTTTTAAATTATTATTTTTACTCTCTGAATTTTTAAAATTACAGACAGGAAATCATGAAAATTACAGACATACCTTCCCTTCCCGCATGTAATAAAATTAGTTAAAACTAAAAAGGGCGTGGGTAAGCCGAGCCGAAGAAGGCCGAGTCTTTTTCTTCACAGTGACGTACACCAGAAACTTTCAAAAGCTGCTTCAGAAACTTCGATCAGAGCTATGATATTATGTGTCGCGACATACTACAACCTTTTCTAAGTTTGTTAGGAAAAACTGAAAAAGATCAAAACGACATTTGACTTTCTCGTATTTAATTATTTTATGGGATTTCCTTTTTGTTTTGTATTTTCACCGGGACTCGTGAACTTATTTCAACGACCAGAATTTTATTAGTAGAATAATTTTGGAATGTCCACGTGCTTATTTTAGTAAGGCATTTTCTTATCCCTACTTCCTCTCTCCAATGAGAAACTCACACCAGTATCCCTAGCTTCCAGATGCACCAAATTGTTCCACGACGAAAAGTATGTGAATACGATTGCCTATCTTGGCGTTTTTAATCTTCTAAGAAGTCTTTTTTGTAGTTGAAATATCAACTTACCAAAAACTTTTTAAAAAAAAAAAGAAATATCTGCCAAGAGTCGTGTTAATTCAGGAATCCAAAATTCAAAATGAATATTCAAAGCAAAACCAGTCACATTAGTCAGCCTAAGAGAAAAAAAAAAAGCTCCATTTGCTGACCTTTATTCACATTCACTTTCAGTGTTGGAAAATTCACCAATTAATGTCCAAAAATCTGTGAGAAACGAAATAGAAAGAAAATTAAAAAATAATTAATCACAAGACATAAAAATTTAAATGGTTTATCCTCAAATTTTACGTTCATTTTACTGTGGCAAAGTTTCACTATTTTCATAAAACAGTACAAGAGAGACGTTAAAACGCGCATACAAAACCTTATTACAGAAGCGGTTATATAAAGACCTTCAATTGGGTCAAAAATATAAAAACGAACAGGTCAAAAAAATTTGCTTGGGCCGAGAAAAATACATAAACGGACAAGTCAAAAAAATTCGCTTGGGCCGACTCTATGGACTAAGCTACTGGCCTATCCATTCATAGAAAAATTCCCCTTAGAGCAGTTGCAACTCCTTATTGTGCCTAGAATATATTTTATACGAATACCCAGGTTCGGTTTTGATGTAGGATCGACGGAATTTACCCATATTTTCAGTAAATTTCAAAATAAGAAAAATAACAAATAACATATTGAGAAAGTGTCGTTCAAGAAGATTTTTGTTCAAATTCAGACAGTGGAAGTATAGAAGGAAAGATCTTATCATGATCACTGCTGATTGTCAACCGTATTCGATTGACACAAAAATCAATTTATTGATTTTCTATTTTAGTTTAGGATTCTACTAAAAAAATAAATAAATAAAGTTTTATTAAAACTTTATTTATTTACTTTTTAGGATTGTATTTACTTTTTCCTTTCCTTTATAGACTTGTATTTATTTATTTCCTTACTAGGATTAGGTTTATTTGTTCTATTAGGACTAGGTTTACTTATTCTATTAGGACTAAGTTTATTTGTTTTTTCTAGGTTTCCTACTAGTATAAATATGTGAGTCTGCATTGTAAAAAAAATGCACAATTGAATATTTANCTTATCATGATCACTGCTGATTGTCAACCGTATTCGTATTGACACAAAAATCAAATTTTATTGATTTTTCTATTTTAGTTAGGATTCTACTAAAAAAATAAATAAATAAAGTTTTATTAAAACTTTATTTATTTACTTTTTAGGATTGTATTTACTTTTTCCTTTCCTTTATAGACTTGTATTTATTTATTTCCTTACTAGGATTAGGTTTATTTGTTCTATTAGGACTAGGTTTACTTATTCTATTAGGACTAAGTTTATTTGTTTTTTCTAGGTTTCCTACTAGTATAAATATGTGAGTCTGCATTGTAAAAAAATGCACAATTGAATATTTATCAATCAGAGAATTTTTCTCAAATACTCTGAGGAGTTTGTTACTTTTAAGTCTGCGGGCTTGTTTTATCTTTTAGTCAGAAGACGCAGACGCTTTTGATTTGTTTACCAAGTCTTTTGCTATGTCAGTTGGTATCAGAGCAGGCGTTATCCTGTTCGATGGCTACCTGAACAACGGTAGAAACCTCTTCAACAATGCCGCTTGTAGAGGAGGGACTCGTTCAAAAGCCGAATTCATAGGGTATCCGAGCCGGCGTTATCCGGATTCGATGGCCAGTTTATACTACAGTAACAACTACTCTAACGAATTCATTCGTGAGAGAGAGTTTGTTCAAAAAACTGACTACCAGCGATATATCAAGCGATCAAAGACTCAATCACAATAGGCACACTTTCAAG
>FXXK01000427.1:224847-236214 GCA_900184695.1 Betula pendula
TGCAAAATTGTAGTTTGAGCTTAAGCCGTGATGTTTTTAGCATTGTTTTGACTCTTGAGCTATATTTGCTGCAAAATTCTGCTATATTTCTTGTTCTGAAACCATCTTCTGATCTGTATGTTACGAGTTCATTTCATTCCAATATTCTGCTATATTGGTTCATCAAAATTCTGCTATATTTGGTTCTTTAGTTATATGAAAAAACAATTTAAGTTTCAGCCATCACTTTTCAAGTCCTTGAATCCTTTGTTCCTTCGCAAATATGCTTGTTTTGGAGAAGGATATACAAAAATTGAACTATCACAGTTCTACCTATAAATATGGATTAATTCACTAATAATGTTAGCACGGTGAATTGACATTGAGCCACTAATTCCAATTCCAGGCTTCAACGCAATGCGATCAAATATCCAAATTACAAGGCTACAACAAGAGGACATGGGAATCAATGCTTCTATGTATGTATACTTAAATGCTGCCTAAACTAGAAATTAAAACATCAAACAAAGCATGAAAAGTCGGCTTCATCTCATGCTTTTACTGCCGTTTCCTAATTGCCCAGATTTGAAAGTATGTTCTTCCTCATTAATGACTTACAATTTATTATGAAATTAAATCTAAGCCTTATATGCTTTTATTTTACATAAACACAATTTATTATGAATTCAAAACATGAGTTATCTACGTGTACTCGTGTGTTTATCTGCAGCATTATCTATCAATATTTGAACTATTGGACAATAGATTATGTGATTCAACGCAGGCACACAAAACAAATTAGACATTGGATAATGAAATCCAACCCCATAGAATGACGAAGTGACGCAGGACCGGTAGGATTTTTCAGAAAATAGATTAAAAAAATAATAATAGAAAATAAAGATAAATATTGCGTTAATTTAGAATTTCACCAAAATAACGAAGAGAAGTACTAGTTGAACCAGAGTCTCACTGGTTTTGGTAGAATCTCACCACCAAAAGAGAAGGGAGGAGTCACATCTCAAACAAAACATCTGTTTTTCATTAATCATAATATATTTTCATACAAGTACAAAAAAATACTTAAATAGAGTACTTCGATAAAAAACCTAACCCTAAATTGACTAACTTTTGGGCAAAGCCCATTATTAAATTATAAAATAATACAACTCTTAATTTCTTAAACATAACTCTAATCCAAATCTGACAGACTTTGGGCCAAGCCCATTAGTGATTACTAATCATAAAAATACTAATGACCTCAATAATTAATAAAGCTTAAATAAATCTAAAGACCCAATATTCTTTCTTCATTCTGTATTATGAAGTTCATATTTTATTTTTCAAACTCCTTTATTGCTCATACATGTACCATTAATTGTGATTCTTTCTAGCCAAACTGAACTCGAGTATTCTTCTATTACTCGTATAAAATATAAACTAGGCACAATAAGGAGTTGCAACTGCTGTAAGGGGAATTTTTCTATAAATGGATAGGCCAGTAGATTCAGTAATGTCCAAATCCTCTGCTCTTGCTCCACCAGGCAATGTCCAATCAAAGTTGTGCAGCAGATTTGCCAAAACAAGCTCGATAGTTGTCATAGCAAAGGAAATTCCGGGGCAAACCCTCCTTCCAGAACCAAACGGAATCAACTGGAAGTCATGTCCTCTAAAATCTATAGAAGATGTCAAGAACCTTTCTGGCTTAAACTCCTCTGGTTTATCCCATGATGCAGGGTCTCTTCCGATTGCCCATGCATTGATAATAACTTGTGTTCCAGCTGCAATGTCATAGCCCTGTATTTTGACATTTTGAGTTGATTCTCGAGGAACTAATAGTGGAACAGGAATATGAAAGCGAAGTGCCTCTTTGATCACTGCCTTCAAGTAATGCATATTATCCAAATCATCCTCTTTTATCAGCTTTTTGTTGCCACTGATGATTCCTCTCACCTCATTCTGCACCTTCTTCATAACCTTGGGGTGCCTTAGGAGCTCTGTCATTGCCCACTCTAACACTGTGTTCGTTGTGTTAGTACCAGCAGCGAATACGTCCTACAAAAAAGTGGTAAATATGAAAGAAAGTTGTCAAAATGGATGAGATAAAAGTAAAAATACTTTTTGAGTATTTTGTTAATGTTTTGTGTTTTGAATTGTTTAATGCTTTTACTGTTTTTGGCTAGAAAACAAAAGGCGACCCTAAAAAGCTTGCCAAACAACTCTAGTAATAAGGGAATGTCGCTTTTTCAACTAAGTAATTTACTTGATACATATTTTCGAAGCTTATCCTACAATCTTGTAGAGGTGGTTACCAAAAAAAAACATAGATTGTAGAGGTGGTTACAAAAAAAAAACATTATATCACATATGTACACACCCACACAGGGAGAGAGAGAGAGAGAGAGAGGTTTGCTTACCTGGATTAGAGCCTTGATGCTATCTGTGTCAATAGGGAAACCAATCACGTTTTCCTTTTGAATTTGAAGCAAAACGTCCATAAAATCCTTTTGGTGTTCATTTTCTAGCCCTCTCCTCTCACAATTTATGTGCTCTTCAATTACTCCTTCTAGAAAATCATCAAATTGTTTAGCCACTTTCTCAGCTCTAGCATAGAAACCATTGACACGGCTCACCCAAGCAAGCCATGGAATATAATCCCCCACACTTAGAGTACCCAACAACTCCGCAAACTCGTCGAAAAGCTCTTTAAACTTCTTTCCACCTTCTCCTACACTATACTTCCTCCCTAAAGCCACCCTACATACAACAGCATTAGTAAAGGTTGCAAACTCTTCGCTCAAATTCACATATGCTGAAGAACAAGAGTACTGTTTGATTTTCTCAATTACTAAAAAAGTTTCCTCCTCTCTAACAGCGTGAAAGGACTGAACCATTTTGTTACTCAAAAGATGGAGCACTGATATGCTTTTCATCTGCCTCCAGTGCTCGCCATAGGGGGCCAATGCCACATCTTTGTAATTGTATAGTAGTTTCTCAGCCATGCTTGATTTGGGCCGGGTCGCAAAGATGAGGTCATGGGTCTTCATGATCTCGCGGGCAGCATCAGCAGACGAGACAACAAGGGTTGGTACGCTGCCAAAGTGAAGCAGCATGAGGGGGCCATGGCGTTGTGCTAAGGATGCGAGTGAACGGTGAGGCTGCGGCCCGAGTTGGTGGAGGTTTCCGACGATTGGGAGCTTTAGTGGTGAAGGTGGTGAGTTTTTTTGGGTGGCCGACCATTTGAATAGGAATATTAAAATGAATGCCAAGAAGCTGGTTAAAACAAAGGGATGGAGCAAGAACAATTGCAGGAAGTTGGACATTTTCTTCTCTGTATAGTCTATGAAATCAGTGTATGTTTAACATTTATGTTCCTTGCTATCCTCTTTTATAGAAAACCGATTTGGATGCATTGCCCAACTACATGGAGCCTACGTACCTGTCCGTTTATATACTTTTCTCGGTCCAAACAATTTTTTTTAACTTATTCGTTTTTATATTTTTGACCCAGTTGAAAATCTTTATATAATCACTTTTGTAGTATGGTTTTGCACGTGCTTTTTGACGTTTTTTTTGTACTATTATATAAAAATAATAAAACTTTGCCGTAATACAATAGGCATAACCTTTGAAAATAAATCACTTAAATTTCTGTATGTTGTGATTTGATTAATTTTTTGTTTTCTTTTTCTTCTACTTTTCACAGATTTTGGGAAGTTGGTGAATTTTCCCAACATTGCGAACGTGAACGTCAATAAAGGTCAGCTAATGGGGCTTTTTTTATTCTTAGGCTGACTAACGTGACTGGTTTTGCTTTGAATATTCATTTTGAATTTTGGATTCCTGAATTAACATGATTCTTGGCAGATATTTCTTTTCTTTTCTTTTTTTTTTTTAAGTTTTTGGTAAGTTGATATTTCAACTACAAAAAAGACTTCTTAGAAGATTAAAAACGCCAAGATAGGCAATCGTATTCACATACTTTTCCTTCGTGGAACAATTTGGTGCATCTGGAAGGGATACAGTGTGAGTTTCTCATCGGAGAGAGGAAGTTGGAATAAGAATATGCCTTATTAAGGGTATTTTGATAAAAAAAACTTAACCCTAAATTGACATACTTTTGAGTTAAGCCTATTATTAAATTATAAAATAATACAACTCTTAAATATAGCTTTAATCCAAATCTGACTGACTTTGGGCCAAGCCCATTAGTGATTACTAATCTTAAAAATACTAATGACTTTAATACTTAATAAGATTTTTCTGAAGCTTAGTCCATAGAGTCGGCTCAAGCGAATTTTTGCCCTGTCCGTTTACGTATTTTTTCTCAGCCCAAGCAAATTTTTTTGATCTGTTCGTTTATATATTTTTGACTTAATTGAGGGTCTTTATATAACCGTTTCTGTAGTAGTGAAACTTTGCCACAACACAATAAACATAAAATTTGAGAGTAAATCATTTAAATTTCTATATTTTATGATTGATTATTTTTTAATTTTCTTTCTGTTTCGTTTCTCACGTATTTTTGGAAATTAATTGGTGAATTTTCCAACACTGTGAACGTGAATCTGAATAAAGGTCAGCAAATGGAGCTTTTTTTTTTTCACTTAGGCTGACTAATGTGACTGGTTTTGCTTTGAATATTCATTTTAAATTTTGGATTCCTGAATTAACACGTCTCTTGGCAGATATTTCTTTCTTTATTTTTTTTTGTAAGTTGATATTTCAACTACAAAAAAGAGTTCTTAGAAGATTAAAAACGCCAATATAGGCAAAGATTATGGACATATTGGTGCATCGGAAGGATATTCGTGTGAGTTTCTCATTGGAGAGAGGAAGTAGGGTAAGAAAATGCCTATTAAGGGTTACGTGTCCCCTCTCCTCTCTCTTTAAAATACACAGTGGGCATTTCAAAATGGGGGATGCTTTGGTATCTAACCCAAGTATCCAACCCATACCATTTATTCAACTTTTCTTGTATTTTTCATAAAAAAACAAAACAAAATTTAAAATCTTTTTACACATAAATTAAATGAAAGTTAGATAGGAGGATAGAAAAAAAGACGCCAAGATAGCAATCGATTCACATACTTTTCCTTCGTGGAACAATTTGGTGCATCTGGAAGGGATACGGTGTGAGTTTCTCATTGGAGAGAGGAAGTAGGATAAGAAATGCTTATTAAGGTTACGTGTCCCCTCTCTCTCTCTTTTAAAATAAGCACGTGGGCATTTCAAAATGGGGGATTGCTTGGTATCTAACCCAAGTATCCAACCCTATTCAACTTTCCTATATTTTCATAAAAAACAAAACAAAATTTAAAACTTTTTACACATAAATTAAATGAAAGTTGAATAGGAGGATAGAAAAAATAGACGCCAAGATAGGCCAATCGTATTCACATACTTTCCTTCGTGGAACAATTGGTGCATCTGGAAGGAATACGGGTGAGTTTCTCATATTGGAGAGAGGAAGTAGGGATAAGAAAATGCCTTATTAAGGGTTACGTGTCCCCCTCTCTCTCTCTTTAAAATAAGCACGTGCATTTCAAAATGGGGATGCTGGTATCTAACCCAAGGTATCCAACCCTATTCAACTTTTTTATATTTTTCATAAAAAAACAAAACAAATTTAAAATCTTTTACACATAAATTAAATGAAAGTTGAATAGGAGGATAGAAAAATAGACGACAAGATAGGCATATCGTATTCACATACTTTTCCTTCGTGGACACATTTGGTGCTCTGGAAGGATCGGTGGTGAGTTCTCATTGGAGAGAGGAAAGTAGGGATATAGAAAATGCTTATTTAAGGTTACGTGTCCCCTCTCTCTCTCTTTAAAATAAGCACGTGGCAATTTCAAAATGGGGATGCTTGGTATCTAACCCAAGTATCCAACCTATCAACTTTTCTTATATTTTTTATAAAAAACAAAACAAATTTAAATCTTTTACACATAAATTAAATGAAATGAATAGGAGGGGATAGAAAAAAATAGACTTTGTCCTTCCAAAATTATTCTACTAATAAAATTCTGGTCGTCGAAATAAGTTCACGAGTCCCGGCGAAAATACAAAACAAAAAGGAAATCCCATGTCATAAAATAATTAAATACGAGAAAGTCAAAAGTCGGTTTGATCTTTTTCAGTTTTTACTAACAAACTTATAAAAGGTTGTAGTATGTCGCGACACATAATATCATAGCTCTACTCGAAGTTTCTGAAGCAGCTTTTGAAAGTTTCTGGTGTACGTCACCGTGAAGAAAAAGACTCGGCCTTCTTCGGCTCGGCTTACCCACTCCCTTTTTAGTTTTAACTAATTTTATTACATGCGGGAAGGGAAGGTATGTCTGTAATTTTCATGATTTCCTGTCTGTAATTTTAAAAATTCAGAGACTAAATATTACAACAACCACGTCAGAGCTTATGACCGCACCGAATTAACTTTATGTAAAGTAATTTTAAATAGTTAATTTTTAATTAAATGAGTTAATGTGATAATGTTTATCAATGTTTAATTTTTTTTTTTTTTTTTAATAAATCCTGCTCCAAGAGATGTTGGACAGTGCCACATCAACGGTGCGAATTAATCAATTTGAAACTTATTAAAATCAGATTGAATAACAAAAATCAAATAATGTAACATTTAATCTTACACACTTTATTAAATTAAGTCGCTAGGTAAGATAATATGAACAAACTATTCATACTCATTTTTCAAATACTAAAATTTTAGATTATAATTGTGGCGTTCCAGATTGCATGAGATGGTGATACATATATATGTATAGTCGCACCATTCATGATACATGTTTTAAATCCATAATTGTCATAAACTTATTAGAACTCTATAGTTAAGCGTATTTATGTTGGAGTAGTATCAAAATGGATGACTTCCTGAAAAGTCTGGTTAGAGGGAACTAAAAGCGAACAATATTGTGTCATGATCGTGGTTCACAATCTCCTAAGTATGGAGATATAAATGTGCTTATATGTATACTCCCGCAGTTAAGCGTACGTGTTTATGCTAAAATAATACCAGGATAGGATGGATAATCTCTTAAGAAGTTTGATTCAGAGGAACCAAAAGCAGACAAATTCATTCAAAACAGATTTGATAAAGAGAACGACATCATCAACAAAGCAAAACAAATAGATAATGAAGCAATAGATCTCCTTGTCTCAACCCTAATTTTCCTTCAAAATACTTTACAAATGTCCCATTTTACTGCTACGGAGAATTAAGTGGTAGTAAATATAACGCCCAGGAAATAATTAAGCAATTTATTGCTTATTACCCTTAAACAATTCGAATTAATACAATATAAATAATATTAATTAATAATTATACTGGTGTGGTAATTGTATATAACAATATTATTTAATAATTGTATTAAAAGAATTGTAATATAAATATATTAAGCTAAAGTCAATGAAATTAGAATAGTAAAATAATAATAATAAGTTCTAGAGTGGTAAATAATTATTTGTAAGTGTAAATAATAGTTAAATTAAATATGTGGTTATACATTAAGATAGAATTAAAATATAGTGGGGCAATGTTATAATTTATACAAGATGGAGATTTAAAAATAAAAATGAACTCTACCCTTGCCATGTGTGTGGCTATGGTTGGATGGGAGAAGATTACCTTATCTTCTCCTCTCCCTTGTCTATCACTCACGCACGGTGACACACACACAGACACACACGTTTAGGGTGTCTCAACCGGTTGCGTTGCGGTTATTGGGCTATAACCGCAACGAACCGGGGTACCCGGTTTATTTAATTTTTTGGGCAACCGCAACCGCAACCCGGGACCCGGTTGCGGTTGCCTAATAACCGTTTAAAAACCGGTTATAAATCGGTTTTAACCCGGTTATTAACCGGTAACCGGTTTTTATGTTATAGATTACAAAAAAAATTTTTTTAATCACTTTTCATCAAAATTTATTTTTTGCAATAAGGAGTGAAAAAAAAATTATTAAATATTTAATGTGGAACAAGTTTATATTCTTCTTTTCTTTCTTTTTTTTTTTTCTTGCTCCCTGCAGCAGGGGACTCCCTGCTGCAGGGAGCTTGAGCAGGAGCACCCTGCTTGCTCCCTGCTGCAGGGAGCTTTTTATACATATATATATATATATATATAAATAAATAATAAATTATATATATATATAAAATAAAAAATAAATAATTATATATATATAAAAACCGGTTATCCGGTTATCCGGTTAATAACCGTTTTTCTAAATTAATAACCGCAACCGCAACCGGCCTAACCGGTTATCGGTTATCCGGTTGCGGTTATTTCCGGTTTCCCGGTTTTCGGTTTGTCCGGTTATCCGGTAATCCGGTTATTTCCGGTTATCCGGTTATAAGCGGTTAATAACCGCCCCGCTTGAACACTCCTACACACGTTCATTCTCTTCCTTTTCCTTTTCTTTTTCTCTCCCTGCCACTTCTCTGTCGCACGCCACTTCCTTTCTTTCTTTTCTTTCTCTTCTCTTCTCTTTCCCTTCTCCTTGCCTTTCACGCACAGACCGAGAGTGTGAGAGAGAGAAGCTAAGATTGATTAAGAGAAAAAGAGAGATGATGCCGAGAGAGAGAGATGCAGAAATTGTGAGAAGAAAATGGGGTTTCCGGCCATGGGTTCTTTTTATGAGGTAAATACCTTGCCTTTTTCTCTATATTTTCGTTGTACCCATTGATTATATGCACGAAAATCATATAAATGCTATGATTTTACTTGGTTGTCCGAATTAGGGTTCATGTTGGAATTTTGGGGCTTTTGCTATCTTCTTGTGTTGATGGCCATTTGGGACATTTGGATGATCTTGGTTGGACGAATTTGATGATGAGATGGGTTTTGGTTGATGGCTTTTTGTTGTCATGGCCGAATGGGTGTTCTTAGAGTTTGATCTTGGATGTTGAAATAGAGAATGGGTTTTGATGGTGTTTAGCCGTAAGATTGGGCTTTTGATTTAGATATATTTTGGTAGATTGTTATGGGATTATCAATTGTTAATAAAGTTTAAGAGTTGAAGATAGACTCTTGATTTATGTTAGAATAAAGATTATTATTGATGTTCTATGGATTTATATGGGCTGTTTTTGATAGGTAAGCCATTGGGGTACAAGTTGGTTCAAAGGATCTTAATCTAAAGTTTGGTGTGTTAAATGGTTAGGTTCCTTGTTATGAATTAATTGAGTGTTTTGAGTATGTCTATGTGAAGAATAAATGTTGACAAATAAGATAGACATACTCCTATGTGAGATTAATTATCTATTATAAATCTTGGTCTATTGTAGGTTGTGGATTTTATGGATAAAGGGAAATAATACTAACTAATACGTATAAGAGTTTGTTAATGATTATGTTTAATAAGAACCTATTTAATGAGTAAAATAGTTAATGCAATTCAAGATGTGTCTTGGAGAGTTCAAGACTTTCTATTTCACTTAAACTTACAAATAAACTATTGGAGAGAATATAGTATAAGTCTTATAATCTAAAAGACTTGGGTGTGTAGTTAATCATAGAGTTGGTATTAAAAGAAAGGTTAAAAGTTAATAAGTCTTAACCATAGTGAGCTACGGTTCAAAATGAAATAAGTATAAAAGAAATGAAGATTGATGTATATATATAGTTGTAACAAAAGTAATTAGATAATGGGTTGTGATATTGAATATGTAGATAAAGATACACTATGATAAGTACATAAAGTGAAGTAAATGAGTGAAGGATAATATTAATCTATAGTGATAAGTGATAAGTGACAATGATAATGAAATATATTACGTATATAAGATAGATAAGTATAATCTATTTGCTATGATAAGTTAATATGGAATTAGTTAATAAGCTAATGGTTTAAGTTACTCATATGTTTATCTAATCAAGTGATAAAGTACTAAATAAAATAGTTAAAGATGAGAATGTCATCGGATAATAGTATGTTTCAAAATAACCTTAGTTAATAAATATAAATTAGCAATATTATATAAATACATAAGCAAACTTTGACTCCAATTGGAATAATAATTAAATAATTAATGCACTTATTCATATGCAATATATATGGTTAAGTGTGTTATTGAATTAGGTATAACTTAACAAGCGTTTAACGTATGTATATATATTATATGACCAACATACATTCTTAGCCTAAATTAATAATGCAATAAATTGATAATACAAATAGTGAATTCCTTAAGTACGTAATTAATTAGAATAAATCTTTGTATGCGTTAACTCGCATATGGGTAGCAGTGTTTAGTTAGTTTTAAGAAAGTTCGGAAGGCTACGTGAGAGCACGCGGGTAGCTTTATGTGTAATGGGGTTTAGGTTTGGTAGTCTAACCGGATCTAATGATGCGGTTGATTGCAGGCACATAATATGGGATTGGAGGCTTAGGGTTAAATCTAGTCCTCTAATGCATAGTATGTGATAGTTGGATCGAGAAAGATTCCAGGAAAGCAAATGAGCGCGAGTTATTGAGATTGTCAAGCATGAAGCGGAAAAATGTAAGTATTTATACTTACTGAGAATGATACACACCTTAAAGTGTTTTTATGCTTTGTTTTCAATGTTTAGCAGATGTAGTACTTGCTAAACAAAATAAATATTTTTATGAGATTTTGAAGAAACAATATAAAGTTTTAAAAGACGAACCGATGATATCTTGTGACAATATATGGTTTGTGCTTTTGACTATCTTCTTGAGAATTTATGATGATTTGATGAGTTTTGATGATTTATTGTGATTTATGATTATGGCGGATATACATATATTGATATGTTGAGTTTTACGGTATTTGATTTGCTATTGGTAATTGAGAAATGATGTATGGCGAAAAGATTGATTTAATTAAGTTTCATGATGCTTTGTTGGGATTTGTATTGAGGAATGATATGGCAATTATGTTTACATGATTTTTACGAGTATGTGATAAAAGAGTTTAAAAAGCCTTGATCACGAGGGTGAGATCGTGTGTAAAAAGCCTTGATCACGAGGGTGATATCGTGTGTACAAAGCCTTGATCACGAGGGTGATATCGTGTGTAAAAAGCCTAGATCACGAGGGTGATATCGTGTGTACAAAGCCTTGATCACGGGGGTGAATCCGTGTGTACTAGACCTTGATCACGGGGGTAATACCGTGTGTATTGGATTTGAATTAGCATGTTTTATATGATGACTTTTATATGATGAGTTTTATGTGATGTTTTATATGATGATTTATGTTTTATTGATTCTAGACGTATTAGTATGCATATGAGGTTTTATGGGAAAGCACATATGTATATTTTTATGGCTAGCTGCATATGGATTTATGTTTTATTGTTTAGATATGCTTATATGCTTGTGTTTTCACCCATAGTGGAAGGAAT